>QVRM01002221.1:0-65000 GCA_003439945.1 Dermanyssus gallinae
CTTTTTTTTTTTTTTTTTTTTTTTTAAGGGGTGGAAAATGCATTTACGCACACCCGCCGATATAAGTGGGTATTGGGGCTAGACGCTCGGAGAGAATACGCGACTCACTCTAATCCGAGCGTACTACCCACTAAAAACCACCCCCCCCGGAACCCCCTCCTGGTTCGGAATTGTGAACCATTACCTCGAGACCAGGAGGGAGGAGTCTCACGCTTCAACCCTTTCCTTAGTCTGTAGGTGCATCCCGAGCAGGTAAGTCCTGCTGGGTTAAATCAGGGGGGCTCCGGGCGACGAATCGCGCCCGGCGATTATTCTCCAGCCGGATCTTTTCGCGCATGAGCCCGTCGAGGTATTTTAGGCCAGCACCCCAATTAGTCGTTGAGTCGACCATGTGCGTGACGATCACTTGCGCGTAGATGCCCGTAGGGTAAACGTGAGCTATCGCGGTACGCAGACACGCCGTGCATGTCTCAATTGTATGCGCGGCATCATCGGGCACTCTGGCGTCGCAGAGAACGCATATGTCCGTCGCGGCTTTTCCGATCTTCATCATGTACGCCTGAAACTGACCATGTCCGCTCAGCGCCTGGGCAGCGTAATATGTCATTGGTCCCTGTGCCGTATACCACTTGCGCAAGTCCGTGATGAGGAAGCGTGTCCACGTGCCTCTCGTGTCTCCGGCAGGCGGGTGGGTCCACATCTCCGCCCAACGGCGAGTGTGGCCTCTCGAGCCTCGGTCCATGATATCTCTCCGTTTAATCTCCGCCTACTCCTCTCCTCCGCCAGCATGTCCCATGGAAGCAGGCATGCGAGAACAGCAGGACGTCCGTGGAGACCGTCCGGTACGCCCGGCTAACCCGAATTGCCACACCCCGTTGGGAGCGGCGCAGAGCCTGGCGGGCCGTGTCCGTCCTGAGTGCTAAGTCCGCCCACACTGGCGCGGCATAGAGCGCGACCGCTTCTGCAACAGCAGCTAGTAGACGCCGTTTGGGATCGGACGCGCCTCCCTCCCGGGGTAGTATTCGGGCCAGGTTGGCCGATACTCTTGCCACCTTTTGCGTAACCTGCCTAATGTGGGGCAGGCCAGTTAGACCTGTGTCCAAGGTCACCCCTAGGTACCTGGCGTGGCGGGACGGCGTGAGAGCGTGCCCGTTGAGCTCCAGAGACATAGGCCCTATCCGCCTGCGTCCTGTTAGAAAAAGGGCCCTCGGTTTTCTGTGGTGCTAACTCCAGGTGATGTTCAGTCATCCACCTGTTTATCCGGTCAAGAGCCGTGTTTGCCCTGGCCTCCAGGATGTCCATGTGCGAAGCGGTGACTACCAGTGCAAGATCATCCGCGTAGGCGATTGTCTCCACCCCCATCCGGCAGGTCGTCGAGCCGCAAGACACCATCGTATGCCACGTTCCATAGAACTGGGCCGAGTACGGAGCCCTGCGGCACCCCCGCCGTAATTTGATGGGTTTCGCCTTGCGTGAGGAGTGTCCGCTCCTCCAGGTACGATGATAGTATGCGCCGCAGGTACGGGGAGATCCCCTTATGCTCGAGCGCACTCATTATTGTCGACCAGTTGGCGGTGTTGAACGCATTGCGGACGTCCAGCAATATCAATAGCACGTAGTTGCGTGACCAAAGTGGCCGCTGCTGCTCGGCGCGAGCCGCCTCTATGACTCGCTTCCACGGCGTCAAGGGTGGATCGGCCCCTGCGAAATTCCGTATTGGTTATTTGAGAGGGCATCTCTCGCCTCCAGTTCGTCGTTTAAACGCCGAACGAGCACGTTTTCGACTAGTTTGCTTACAGCGTCGAGTAAGCATATGGGGCGATGCGCTGACGAGCCGGGTGAGGCGTTCGGCTTCGGTATCAGCTAAATGGGCAACGTTTTCCACTGGGTGGGAAAGCGACCCTCTACGAGCAAGCGTGACACTAGCTTTGCAAGAGGCTTGGGATAGGATCGTGCCAGCAGTCGCACCACGTCCGGTGGGACCCCGTCCGGGCCCGGGGCTTTACCCGGTGCTAGCCGCTCCGCCGCTTCTATTATGTCCTCTGTTGTTACTTCCGGGATCTGTTCAGGGTCAACGGGAATGCTGGTATGAACGCGGGCCGGTTGTTTGCGGAAAAGAGCTTGAGAACTACCCGGCGAATTTCTTCTGCCGGGAGAGGTGGTGATGGTGCGCGGAGCTTGCCCATAACGATTCGATAGGGAAGACCCCACACGTCCACCTCAACCGAATCCACCAAGGCCTTCCAGGATTTGACTTTTGCCCGCTGATGAGCTTTCCGTAAGTAGAGTCGATGCGTACGATAAAGGTCCCCTAGGCGCTCAACCCTGGCAGTGGCATCTGCCAGAGGGTCGACATTGTGCCCCTGTCGTCTTCGTTTCGCCAGCCAAGAGCGTGCACGTGTCAGTGTGCGGTTCGCGCGTAAACAGTCTACACGGGCTGTCTGAATAACCGAGCTCCACCAAGGTTTAGCAGGCCGGGCTCTCGTGCCGCCACCGTCTGGCTGGGCCCCCGGCCGCCCGGCAGGCAGCCGCCAGGATTTTAGCCAGGGTATCCGCGTCTAATGGAGTGTCCGCCAAGCGATTGAACCGGTTTCTAAAGAAGGTCTGAAGAGCCTTTTGTTGATGTATCGCATCTGCCACGTGCGCCTCCGCGTATCGGGACAACGCGTGATCGGCGAGAGCAATTCAAACGTTAGATAGCGGTGGTCGCTCAAGGTTTCCTCGTTCTCCTGGACCTTCCAGTCTTGTATCCGTCGTAGGGCGCTCGGGTCCGCAAAGGTGAGGTCTAAGAACGATGTTTGACCTCGGCGCGCGAACGTAGGAACGTCGCCATGGTTGGCCAGGGTCATGTTGTGCTCGGACATCCAGTCAAGAAGAGTCGCGCCTTTGTCGGTGGCACGGTGACCCCCCCAGGCAGTGTGCACCGCATTGAAGTCCCCCGTGACAAGCAGTGAGTGTTTTGGGTATCGGTGAGATGCTATTGACACCGATAGCCTATCCAGGTAGCCCTCCAGGTCATGCAGAGTTTTATTAGGCGAAAAATAACACGAATATACAACGATATTATTGTGTGGAAGGTACGCCCACACGAAGCCTTCAGCATGACCCCAATCGGTGAGGGAGAGCGTCGCGTCTTGACGTGTCCACCAGATGGCCACATTGCTTTGTGCATCAGTGTACATGTTAGGTGTTGAACGAGAGATGTACACATTTGGTTCTGATAAGAGGCAAAGGCCCTACCTGGTGTTGTGTGGTGTATGCGTTCAGTAGGTCGTGGGCCGCCCGGCACCGATTGAGGTTTACCTGGAGAAACCTGACCATTACTCTTCCTGGGGGGTTTCAACCTGGGAGGCATTGCCCGCCGTTTGCCAGTCTTCCGTCGGCGCGAGGGTCCTACGGCAAAATTGTCGCCGCCCTCGATCTAACGCGTGTTCAGCGGGTCTGGATGCTTCTGGTAGGGGCGCCACCTGTTTTTGGCTCTCCATGTGAAATAGACTCCCTCCGCTTACGTGATTCTTGTAGCTGTGTGCGGTATGACGGGCAGGCCATACTGTCGGCTCTGTGGCCCGAGACCTCGCACACAATACAGTGTGTTGTCTCGGCTTTACACGCAGCCACCGCATGGTCTGGCGATCCGCATCGACGACAGAGGCGGGCGGCCGTTTTGGGTGCCGTGCAGGTAGCAGCCTTGTGGCCGGGTCTCTGGCAGTTGAAGCACGTGGGCAACCTCTCCCAGACCTCGGGCCTGCACCTGCTGCCCGCGATCAGGATAGATCGCTGGGCCTGAAGCCACCGGGCTGTAGGGGGCCGTCACCTTCAGCAACGTGTACCAGCGGGTCGTGGTGCGGCCCTGGCGTGGGTCACTAGCCACTATAGGAACCGCCTCAGTGGCCGCCAGTAGCTGACGGATGTCTGTCTCTATCCTTCTAGCACTGGCCAGAGGATTAATGCCCCATAAGGCCACTTCTCGCAAGCCGTCACTGATTCGGCTGTCAGTCTGGTGGCCAGTTGCCTTGCTGATGTCTTCTGCCAACTGAGCCCCGAGATCCTGGGTGATGCCCCGTAGTCGGATAATGACGTCACCGTCATTATTCCTGACGAGGCCGCTAACAGCCGACTCCACTTGTGTGTTGTCGGCCAGATGAGCTCGTAGACTCTTCACTGTGTCGGCCCAGGTCTGGCCCTCTCCGACCCTGACCCTGAGAGACAATTGTCCCGCCAGGACTGGGGCCGGTGGCGGGGCTTTACTCGCACTCATTGGCGACCGACCTGCTTGCGGCCTGTCTGCCCGGCAAAGCTCTATAAGGCCATCTCGTGATGACTGGGCCACGAGAGCCGCCAGAATCCGCTGCGTCGTCTCTGATCGCCACTGGTGGGCGACGTATAGGAGAGGGGGTTCCGTGCTCGCTGAGGTTGAGAGCTGGGTCATGCGATCAATAACGGAGCGGAACAGAGTGATAACAGCCTCATCGCAGGGCTTGTTGGGATGTAAAATGCCTACTACAAGGTGGCGATCTTCACCTCCGTTGCCTGGAGACCCAGCGAGGGTCTCCCAGGTGTCTGTGGTATGCAACACCGCCGCCGTACCTGGGGGCTGTGTAAGCAGCCGCGGTAGAGAGGGAAACTGACTAGCGAGACCGGCGAGTGCCTCCGAGTCAGCCTTTGCCCCCGGGACGACCAGCACGCCCCTCACTTCTCTGAGGGAAGTGATCCTCTCAAAAGATGGAGGAACCTGCCGAAGGGAGCTCAGAGGCCAGAATAGGCCCGTTAGTTTAGCAAAGTCTTCAGCCGTCGTCGCCGCCGCGATACGCGATTCCAGATACACTCGGGCAGCCTCAGGATCCGCCGGGGCGCAGCGCAGGCAGATTGCTGAAGGGTCCGAAGATTGAGGAGGCCGCGCCAGCAACTCATCTCGTTCCCTCTGTGCCGCCTCCAACAAGGCCCGGAGGCTCCCGATCTCCTCCTCCGCGTCCTCCAGCGAGGTCCGCAGAGAAACCTTAAAGGAGTCCACCGCAGTTTCGACCCTGCGGAGATCCAGGTCCAGTTTCTCTGATACCTCTTTTAGCTCCATCCTGGTATTCCTTAACTTGCAGGCCTCTACCACTGTCTTAACATCTCCCTTGAGGACCGCTAACGCCCGGCCGTATGCCGCCTCTGCGTCAAAGCCCCGTTTACGATCAGCCTCCGCGCAGTCCTTCGCCTCCGCGCAGTCCGTCGCCTCCGTCGCAGAGGTCTTGAGTGTCCCGGTGTGTTGGTCACCGACGTCAGAGATGCGCTTCTTGTCGGAGCGAAGGCCCGTCGGGGATGTATCCGCCGGGCGTTTTCTTATGCCGACAGGCTCGGCGCACGACTGGTCCATCTCCTTTAGAGATTCTACACCATCGACGTCAATGGCAGGGACGGCCCGGTTCCTCAACAGGAACGTTAAGGTCGCTCCTTATCTCCTTGCTGGTAGGCAGCGGAGGATCTGGCGGCGGCCTCGCATGGCCCGACGACCGGCGTACGGGCATATCTTGTTGTTTTTTTTTTTTTTTTTTTTTTTTTTTCGGGCGTGTTAGACTAAGCAATGCCTACTTGGTAAATCGCCTCACAGGTCTGCTTCGTTGGACTGCGCGCGGAGACGAGACGGCTTCGTCTTCGTCTACACTGTCCGTCGGACAGCGCGCGGAGAGGAGATTGCTTCGTCTTCGTCCGCACTGTCCGTCGGACTGCGCGCGGAGACGAGATGGCTTCGTCTTCTCTCGCACACAGCGCTCGGCCAGAGCAATTGTAAGCCAAGCCTACACTGTTCTAAGATGGCGGCGCCCACGCAGTGCTGTGTTACTTCGTGGCGTGCACGAGAATAAGAAACTCACAGAATTTGAGACAACTCACCAACGACTCCTTTCTTGTGCACAGTGTACTCCTAGTCACTAAGTTTATCTGTTCCACACAATGAAACGAACGAAGGAGTCTCCCGTACTACTATCCGATGATATTTTCCGGGACCGATCTCACATGCGTCCGCATCGTTCGTCTGCAACACGAGACTGCCAACTATCGACCTACTTTGGCCTGTTAACTGTTTACTTGTTTTGCAGCAGCGCAAAGTGTACCACCCGCTCCACTCCCAGCAGAACTTTGTCTCTTTAACGTGAACGCTGACCACATTTTAGTCCTTAGTTTAAGTCAGATGATAATCTGAAGGAACAAGGTCAGGACAAAAGCTTTAGGAATGCTTAGGGTTTTTTTGTTAAATTCGTTTAGGGTCTTAAAATGCCAACCCTGCAAAAATATGTACCTGTATTTCATGCACCTTTGAACTCATGCACAGTTTTCGCCTTCTAGATACAGGTCCAGAGTCTATTTCACACCATGGTCAGTGACAAAGCTAGTTTCTTCTCGTACAAATACGGCGCAATCGCATAATAAGCTAAGCTTTCTACCTGATATCGTAACGAAAGACCAGCCAGCGTTTCACTCGTTAGAATCCTTCAAATAGACGACTTATACGCAGTTGTGACCGCGCTTTTTTTTTTAGTTTTTTCGCAGTTTTACCTGCTTAGTGTACTTAAGATTCCGTAATTGGACGTGCCTGAGAGCACGTCCAATTATGGAATGGAAAACTTGACCACCAACGGCCAAGCGCGACCCGCAGTGTGCTGAACAATTTTGATGCTTTGCAAGCCGGCCTTGTAAGCACCAACCCAGGCTGCATAACAGACACTCAGCACAGGCTCCATAAAAGCTTTGTACAAGCAAATGACTATTAATAAATTGCCTCCATATTACCAAAAGAGCGTAGTATTATATCTCAAACGCCTAGACCGCGCAAACCTAGTAGTTGCCGAATAGCTAAGCTTTTTCGATATCGAACGCAAAGGCATGCATGCCTACATAGGGTATATGAGAAAGTTAGGTACATATTTTGAGGTTTGGTAAAACTTGTCAAGAAAATAATTTTTCCCAATGGAAGGAGGGGCGTCTTGGCAATATTTAACGATTCTAAACGCGAAAGCTTCAACACAAAAAGTATAACAACTATGGCTGTTGAAAAAAGCTTAGTTACTCGGCAACTACATCACGCAGCACCTTTACTTTGGTATGGAAATGATGGGATTAAATTTGCTATTGCTCGAGAATAGTCTTTAGGGCGTCTATTTTTGTGATTATATCAAAATGTTACGGTTTTGCGCGTGAAAGGGTTAACGTTAGATATAACAACATATCGACTTTTTATGACTTTCCGCGGGCTAGTTCGCAGCAAAGTGTCTTTGCTTATGCAGAAATACACGCAACGTAGATTTTGCACAACCCCTGCAAACGTAAATTTTGCACAACTATGTAGGAAAAAAGGCAGACTAATTACTTCTATTCATTTCATCTTCACTCCTGAACAAAACGTTTCTGCCCTCTGCTTTCATTAGGAAAAAAATTGATCGCCGAATTCTATTAAAACTTAAAATACGTACAGTATATATATATATATATATATATATAGATATGTACAGGGTCATTCATACCGTTATGTACTTATTGCAAGGCTTAGTAGAACTCGGCAAGAAAACCATTTTTCCCAATGAAAGGAGGACGCGGAAACGCCTTGTTTATGAGAGAGAGTGAAGTTTAAAAAAGTAGTTATTCTGCCCTTTTTCTCCTACATAGTTGTGCGAATTCTACGTTTGCGGGAAAACCAGTCAAAGCAAGAAGTAACTGATTATATCGGCGCGTTCGTAGGAAAATTCTGCACAACGAAGACACTTCACTAGTTTGCGTAGCAAATAACCAGACTAAGAAATGTCATAAAAATCGATATGTTACGTTAACGCTTTTTCATGAAAAATCGTAAAATGTTTCAATTACGACCAAAATGTACGTTCAAAGGACCACTCTCACGCAATATCAAATTTAATCCCCACCATTTTTGAGCCAAAGTGATGGTACTGCGTTACGTAGTTGTCAAGTAACTAAGCTTTTTCGATAGTCATAGTTGTTATGCTTTACGTGCAAGTGTTCACGTTCAGAACAGTAAATGTTTGCCAGGACGTTTCCGCTCCCTCCTTCCACTAGGAAACATTATTCTCTTAAATTTTTTCCCCGAACACGCCGGTATAATCGGTTCCTTCATGCTTGAACTAGTTCTCCCGCAAACGTAGATTTTGCACAACTATGTAAGAGAAAAGAACAGAATAAATCTTTTATAAATACTTTTATAAATTTCACTCTTTTTCCTAAACAAGACGTTTCTGCGTCCTCCTTTCATTTGGAAAAATGATTTTCTTGCCGAGTTATACCAAACCTCGCAATAAGTGTATAACGATATGAATGATCCTGTATATATATATATAGCCAACGTTTGCATATTCATGAGCCATTGGGTAAATCGGTTAACAAATCAAATCAAAGAAAAGGTTTAATAACGTTCGAATAAAAACATATTCAAAATTACTCGTATTTCCGTGATGGGCAGGCGTGCAAACCTAGTCTGGCAATGTTTCAATTTGTTGATTGCTTTAAACACTTAAAGTGTCGAGGCGAAAGAAAGCTTACATACGAATAGCCCACGTATATGTATATATGCGTATAGCTATTTGCACAAAAATTGTATATATATATATATATCGCGACTCGCGGCAAAAGTATGACGAGTGTCTGGGCGCTACCACAAGCCCACCCAGTCAAGAGTCTCAAAGTAAGGGATTGTTGACGAGAGAGACGACGCTGGTGGAGATGTCAGGCATGCAAAGAGAGACACGCAGGCAAAAGGGGACACAGGGAGAGAGAAGAAGAGGAGAGACATAGGGACAGGGAGAGCGAGCAACAGAGATGTCACGGAGAGGACATGCACAGCCCGCGTGCCGTTTCGCTGTGTCACGTCGGCCGATAGATAGCTCGGATGCGGCTCCCGCACATACGCGCAGAACGAAGCGGCACGAAAACCATCTTTAAACTGCCATAAATCATCTCGGCTAATGCGAACTAGTGCAATACTAGCTATCCGGGCGGCGTCACGCTATGTGCCGTCGCTATTTTTTTTGTTTTGTTTTACAAATATAGATGTTTCTGTGTTGGTACTTGTTCCCTTGTATCTCTCTGTCTCTCTCTCTTTCTTTCTCTTTCACTCGAGGAGCTCAGTATTTGCCTCGTGCGGTGTTGAAATTAACTTAATTTAACCTAATGGGGGGGGATATTGGATGAAAATGCATCATCTTTTGTTTTTTTATTGAAACATCTGTGCTCCCCGTTTTTTTTTCCTTGATCATGGTCGATTTTTAATTCACTCCGGCATTCACCTTGTTTACATTGAGAACCATGAAAACCAATTTAGGAGTGGCCGGTCTCTGGGTCTCGAACCCTCCTGCCTCCTGAATGCAAGGCTAAGGCTTTTGCCACTAAGCCATCTTGCTCTGTTAGAAAATGGTTGTCGCAAAACAAAATCGGTGCTGCTGCTGCTGCAACAAACTGCAACGGGTTCTCATTAAGATGACGGGGCGGCATGACGCACCCGTCACCCATCGTACGCGCTAAAGATGTATGATATTTACGGGCGTATTTTGACTGTCTAAACATATAAACACGCATATGTGTGTGGGTGCATAACGGAATGCATAATTGTGTATACACAAATATACTCATACCTGTATGCGTACGTATGGAAGCATTATATATGTGGTCACGTGCGTTTTTCCTCTTATACTAACAAACACATCGTAACGGTAATCGTAGTAGTTGTAGTATTATAGAGTGGTACTTAGAGTAGTAGTAGAAGTCCTCTATCTGTGTGGGGCATCTTGAAGGCCAAAGCTGGAAGCATACAACATCAAAACCTTACTCAACTCAAGCAAACCATTTAGCGGGCATGGAATGAACTTGGGATCAAGCGCAAGTATTTATTATATATATACAAATATAATATTGTATTTATTATAACCACTATTATTCTAAATGTGCCTTCTAAACAACTACCACTTTTTTAGTAGTAGTAGTTCCGGTGGCGTGGTGCATCAGTCTGCGGCTTGCGACTGAAGGGGACACATAGGTGCGCGAGTTCGAGCCACACTGTTGCACATTTGTATTTATGGGGGTCCGTCTATGAAGCAATGCGAAAAGCAGTCCCGTGGACGTTAAACTTTGGCTGAGGGTTCGGCCACGGCCGAAGTATTAAGTTGGTCCATAAGTCCGCTCGGATCTTTCGCCCATTTTTGAAGACACATGTCGTTACAACGGGAAGCTTTTATTAAATTCTGTGTTGCCCATTTTGTTCAACTACCTTAGCCAAACGTTCAGGCAAGCTTATGATTCCATTCCTCCAGAAGGTGGCGTCCTAGCTTCCGAAGTAATGGTTTATATACGTTTTAACACCTTCCAAAGAATCGAATTCTTCGCCATTAAGGGAATTTGAAGGGGACCGAAACAGATGCTAATTCGATGTAGCAAGGTCTGGACTATACTCGCCAATTCCGACCGCTTCTGGTCAACTGGCCTCTCCAAATTATCCAGTTGTTGACAGTATTTTATCGTAATGCTCGTTTCGTTTAGTTGTAACAGCTCATAATAGATCACCCCCTTTACATGTCACCAAAAATATAACATCACTTTCATTGTATGGGGTCTGGGCTCGGCAGTTGCTTGGGACTCACTCCCATTTTTAGGCCGCGCCTTTCTGCTGACAGCGTTCTTATAGAGTATCGGCTTCTCATCCCCTCTTACCATGGTGCGAAGAAAGGGGCGATCCTCGCTCTTTTCTAGAAGCTGATACCATTCTAGCACATGTTTCTCTAGTTGGCGATGGCGCGTGCGGCCCCATACGTCCAACTTGTTGACGAATCCCTCGGCATGAAGATGCCTTTGAACGGATGGTGAGATCTGTAGTACGTCGACAATGGCCACGGTCCCGCGCAGCGAGAGGTGTGGGTTTCGTTCGACCACTGTTGTTAAAGCGGCCATACCTACTGTCACAGGGCGTCCCGGCCGGTCTCGATCGTCAACGTCGAAGTCGCCGTCCCTAAATCGGACAAACCATTTTCGAACTGTCCTATCTGTTGCTGCCTCCCCGCCATACACTTTATCTATATCTTAGTAACGACTTCGGTTGCGTTCTTTTCTTGCCGGAAATAAAATAGTATTAAATAACGAAAATGCACATGTAAGTCTGCCATATTTACTCGAGCGTTACAGTTCGCTTGAGTTAGATATCAACCGAGCATTTATTTCACCATGAATTGGTAGATTAGGTACAATCGTCGATTTAGGAGAGTGCATTTCACTCGTGAGGTAACCCACTCCCCTTCAATTTCGGGTAGCTTGTTCAGTGCCAACTCTTCTGTTAATGTTTGTTCTCTACACAGCTCCATGGCGAGTGTTGCTGACGCGTTCTTTGATAAGTCCCATATTCGTTTGATATGCCAAGCCTTTATTTTATCTACTTTTCACATTGCTTAGGGTCAAATATATTGCGACTACGAGCAAGCACTTACTGTTGGTAGTATTTTTATACGAAATACATTCATGCTGGTTTTTAAGTCTACGTCACGGAGGAAGAATCCGCTACTTGGCCTTAATTCGTCCCGTACTATACGGAGACTCGCAGTCATACAAAACAAACAAGTTAGTAACTCAGACATTTATTCTACTTAACTTAATTCTCTAACTCAAAGTTTGACAGTTGTGGTTTAGATTCGTGAGTCGTCCTTTGCGTAGTAAAGTTTACAGTTGCGACTTAGGTCGTAGTGCTTTTATCTGTCAGATTAGAGAGGCATTGCATAAGCAATTTTCCACTTTTGTGTAATAACCGTAGCTTGTACTAGGTGGTGCCAAATATCCTTTCGTAAATGGCCCGTCAGAGGATCGCAACCAACAGTCATTGAGACCCGCAATAGGGACATTTTTCAGAGGTCCGATAACGGGCAGATGGTTTTCTACAAATGGTTATATATATATATATATAAATGTATATATATATTTATATATGTATGGAAAAATTGTGATGATTTATTAATCATTTACAATACGTTTGCACACTCGGCAGTGCTCGCCTTAATAAAAAATGGTGGTAAAAAGGTGTCACGTGAAGTTAAGAATCAGTTGTTCGTGTCCTTGCTTGATGGTAGCCCCCGCTCTTATGGACCCGGTGCGAGCGGTATATTCTCAAGGTTCCTTGCAAAGTTAAAACGGTGAGATCCATAAGATACCTCTTCGTGATGCCGAGCCCCAAGAGCGTCCTCGCAGATTCGGAGTCCCATACACCACTCATAGAGATAGTGATGGATCCGAATCTGCGAGATTTTTGCGGGTCGGGGAACACCGCTCTTAGGAACTCGACGTCATATTTGGTGATCTTGTCTTGCGCTTTTGCCAGGTCCCGGTTCGGGCCGCAAACCTCGGCATCTAAAACCCAGACCTCGGTAGGTGTTGTTATTACGAGGTCGGGCTTTAGACCCGGTGCGCCCGGTCGACGGAATACTCGCTCACGAACCACCTCATGACCCCTTTCGCGGAGAAGACGCGCCACGCGATCACAGTCGTCATGTCTTTGAATGGTTTGTTTGTGTGTTGTATCGCACATCTGAGCGACATGAGCCAACGTCTCAGGCGCATGACACCCGTGCCTACAACGTTTGTTGTAGCCCGGGCGTCCCCTGGCCGGTCTGGCACGCGTTGGTAGTGCGTTGATCCTGAGCTTTAGTAGGTTTAAATACTCCTTACCAGACAGGTAGGGCATACCCTTAATCCAGTAATGTACAAAGGGCGTTTTGTGTGCTTTTTTAAAATGTGCCCCATCGAACGTGTTGTGTAGTTGTTGAGACCAGTAATCGGTCTCTTGTGTAGCGGTCTCAATGGAGGTTCCCAAGCGCTTGCAAAGAAGTCTTCTTTTCGCAAGATCTTTTTTAAAGTGCTCGGTGGTTAGCATCCATTGGACCCCAAGGTGCGTGAAATGTTGTAGTGCTGTCAGGCGGGAGAGGCGGAGTCTGGGAATGAATGTTTGGAGGCAGGGGATGTCCAGACCGCCGTGTGCTGTGTGCGTGTACAGGTAGGCGTTCGGCACCGAGTTTTCGAGCTTAAGCCATCTTGACTTAACAACCTTTCTGATCTCTTTATCTAGGTCGCTAAGGAGTGCGTAAGATGGTCTGGGACCGGAGACCAGTTTATATAGGAGACGGGGAATGAGAAAGTCTTTCAAAATTATGAGTCTTTGGTGGGGCTTAAGGAGAGCTATCGTATATATATATATATATATATATATATATATATATATATATATATATATATATATATATATATATATATATATATTATATATATATATATGTATATATATAAAAGACAGTGTAGACTAGTCCGACGTACCGAGCGAGCAGTACGTGGGTAGGAAGATATGGATGAGATTGATTGTTGCCCGTGATGAGCTTCGATTGCTTTGCAGTGACTGTCCGAGTGCAGTGTCTCTACGATATTGATGTAAGCCGGGACGATCTTAAATATGTACGAATCTATCCCAGATAAATGATGCATTTAACAGCTGATGATAATGATGATTGTTGTCTTCGTCATGACAGTTAGTTGTCTTGGATTTGCTGATGTAAAAGAAACCTATTACTAACTATGGACGGCCATCGAATTCATATCGGAGCGGAGCTCACTGAGCGCTGCGTGCTCTATAAAATGTATAAACGCCGGTGTGTAAACAACAATATATATATATATATATATATATATATATATATATATATATATATATATATACTATATATATATATATATATACATATATGTATATATATATATATATATATATATATATATATACATATATGTATATATATATATATATATATACATAAACGACTTCTTTAAAACACATTCCCGTTCCTTTCTTATTGGCTCATAGATCAACAGTTACCTGCCAATCTGATTATTTTTTATGTAATTGCATAATTTTGCATTAAGCTAGATACGTGTAGATTTATTGATTGTAAACATAACTGTAGTTACAGCATTCTATCAATGTATACCTAATTTAATGTTGTACTCTATTTTCATCACAAAATGAAACTGAATAAACGTACTGCTTTTAATATGCCAACTGATCTAATAATAATCGTTATATAATAATATAATATATGAGATCGATGCCGTTTGGCCTGGTGAATAAATAGGTGGATTTATGGCTGGCATGGAAGGTCTGACATTCGTTTGATTGCGCGTTTGTCATGGTACCGTAGTTTTGTTAAAGTCAAACTACGGCTGTCACTTATTGACGGCAGTAATTAAACAGTAAGACCAGCCTACTTAGGTAAATAAAATACTTTTAGGAAATGCATGCTTTTGATATCCTGCACGGTGGAAATCACGTGAGTTCACACACAATTATCAAGGTAAACGTTGCATTGAAATAATATTTCTTTGTATTGGAGTAAGCAGTGCCTTTAAAAATATCTTGTACATATATATATATATATATTATATATCATTTTTTTGTTAACTTGAATTTGATGTATATACGAATGTATTACAGTTTTACTACATCACTTCCGTCTGCGGTATCGCTATTGAAGACTGTTGGATGTGATACAGATTACACAATTATCCACATAGCTTGCATTCGCACTCGGTCGTTGTTCTGTAGATTCGCCATTTCGTGTACAGAACTGTTTATAACATCCATGAATTGCAAACCCGAAAACGAAGTTTTTACCAACTGGATCCTTCCAGTAGTTTGTAGTCATGGCTCTCTAGAACTCTCCGATCTAGGGGAGAAGATTGACAGAAAGATATCCTTCCTAAGCTGGGCACAATCGCGCACATTGATTATTGATGCATGGCCTTCACTGGCGTTCTACAGCTATTTCAAAATTTTAGCAATATATGGGAAACGTGATTTCTAAGCAATAAAAGTAGTTAATGCAGTAAAGGCTTTCAAGGGCACGAGTAAGTGCACTTTTGGCAACTCGTCTCACGCAAGCCAACGGAGGTATACTGTGAGGTATTACTGCGTTTGTACGTGCGTGTACATTCGTACAATATGTGTCGTTAAAACGTTGACTGAACATGCAGCACTTGGAAATATTCCCAAACTTCAACTTTCTGTTTTTAAGGCGGTGCATTTCTGGACGATCTAACTAAACAGGATAGCCTTCAAGCCGTTATCGGGTTTTAAAGAAATCGGCCGCTATGGTGACAAGGGATATGCACAACTTGTTTGATTAAGCATAGGCAGTGCTGGTCCTAACTTAACTTAGTGGGGGGGGGTTGGATGGTAATGCACCATCCCTTTTTATTGAGACATCTGTGCTCCCCGTTTTTTTTCCATCATGGTCGATTTTTAATCCACTCCGGTATTCCTCACCTTGTTTAAATTGGGAACCATGAAAACCAATTTAGGAGTGGCCGGTCTGGGTCTCGGTGGCCCACGCAGGGCTCTAGATACGGCTTTAAAGTAACGTAGGAACAATACACGAACCGTTAACTGTAAAATGTACAGTTAACGGCTCCGGCCATCGGAAAAGCTTTATTGACGCCAAAGTCGCGCGTATTTTTAGGCGTTGGGCCATCTTTGGCGCTTCCGTTTTCTCGATCGAAACACTTTTGTCTGCTTGGTCTACTTTCGTTCGCCTTGCAGATCTATTGACGTTTGCAAGGTGACCGTCAATCGTGGCGATCAACGGGGATGGTGACAGATTGCTGCGTCTTTCAGCAAGTGGCACACTTTTGATGGATGACTGACTCTTTATTGAGAGCACGATTGTTTCGAGAAAAAACCGCTACAAACAAAAGGCAGTGGTTTGAGCATGACCGGAACATCCCCATCACTACCACCAACAGAAACAACAACAACAACAACAACCGACAGTAACAACAACCCCTGCCCCAACGACGACAGGTATAGGTGCAAGTTCGCGTGAAAAAACATGCAAGATGGCCATGATCTACTGCCTTGATCTGTGCAGCGAAGCATGAAGCTCGTCGTACCGTCATGGGGTGCGGTGGTGTCATCGCCTGCGGCTAGTGTTTAGTCACCCTCAGTCAGAGTAATCTATCTCGACTAACAAGCCGCGAGCAGCTGACTGTATAATTGTATAATCTGTATAATTGTCTCTGTTATATGCATACTCAATATGAGTGAAATAAATATGATAAAGGGTTAAAGTCATATAGCAGGAGTCGATTCTAGCTGACGACAACAACAACAACAATAGCAGCGACATTGTGGGTCGAAAAAGACGGTTGTATATGGATAATCTATCTATGTATTCTATTTTATTACAGGAACTGTCTCGATAGCACGACATTGCAGCTAGCACTGCTAGGGATAGATCATAGGGTTTACCGAAATTACGTCTCAAGTTACTAAGCCAGAGGGGGAGGGAGAAGCGAAGCAATAAAAGCTTGTAGACATCTTTATGCACAGTACTATCTAGGTTTCGACAGGTTTGAGATTTCTAAAATGCTCTGAATGAAGGCCATCGCGCTGCCTAGTTTGACGTGCGGCTTTCGGCGATAACTGATGTCCAGAAGCCAGAAAAAGGCCGACGAAACGAGATGCAGCTAGGTCGACCATGAGTTTCTAAGGGTAGCGTTGCCGATACTAACCTATAATAGACTGCATTATAGAAAAGAGACGCGTGAGATACGTGCAAAACGGTAGCATATGTCGTTCTGGAACGTGCAGTGCAGCTATACGGGGTAAGCACGGGCAAATGAGTAGTGATACAAAAATACATAACGTCCAACAATTGGACCCTCAAGCGGCTTGACGCCGCTTGGAGCGGTCCCCAGTTGATCTTGAAAAGCGAAATTAGAAATCACTGCTGAAATTAGGGGCTACGAAGTTTTTCCGGTCAAATGACATCAATTGACGGTTTTAGATAGGCATAAAAATACAGTGTAGACTAGTCCCACGTACCGAGCGAGCAGTACGTGGCACATGCTGACTGATTTCTTCGATACATGTCAGTATTCCGTTAAGTAGAAAGAGATGGATGAGATTGATTGTTGCCTTTGATTGTTGCTTCGATTGCTTCTCAGTCTCAGACTGTCCGAGTGCAGTTTCTCTACGATATTGATGTTAACCGGAACGATCTTAAATATGTACAAATCCATCCCAGATAGATGGTGCGTTTAAAAGCTGATGATAATGATGATTGTCGTCTTCGTCATAAAAGCTAGTTGTCTTGGATTCGCTGATGTAAAAGAAACCTATTACTAACTATGGACGTCTGTCGAATTCATATCGGAGCAGAGCTCGCTGAGTATATATGTATATATATATATATATATATATATATATAGGGCCACCAGGGACAACGGAGGTCCATAAGGGGTAGTTAACGAGCACCGATCGGACGTAATTTCTGCCACCCCCCCCCTCCCTTTCCAACTATTCTTCCCAGTCCACATTCGATCGACGACATGATACGACAACGGTGTTTGCATTTATTAAGTCCAAGCTTTAGCGTTCTCTTCATTCAGGTCGTGAATTCGGTCAGCTATTGTGTGGCTACTATCGTTGTTGTTGTCGTTGTTGCTGTTGTTGTTGTTGTCGTTGTTGCTGGCACTATGGCTATTTCCATCATGGTGGTTGCTGCTATGTCGTTGTTGTTGCTGCTGCTGCTGTTGTTGCTTCTGTTATAGTTGCTGCTGCTGTTGTTGTTATCTTCGGCGTAACTGTTTTGAAGTTGGTATGGCCAGCTTGGTATTGCTGGCCGGGGCGCGCATTGAAGCCAGCGTCTCCTAACGACAGTTTATCTCGTGATCCTGATGTTCGATTGTTGCCAACTGAGGCCGATCCAAAGCCGGCGGACCAAACAAACGCCCAACACATGCGATATAGGCTGTTGTTACTGTTACCAAACATCGATCTATAGCTTCTCGTTGTCTCCGTGTTCGTCGTTCTCTCAATCCTATGCACTAGCTCGCTCGAGCTCTATTAGTCTATATGCGCGATTGTGTATAATGACGCGCGTTGACGTGCTTGCGTATGATATTTCTAAGCGTTGTGTTCTCTGACGTGGTCGTCTGCGTTCTTGTCGATGTCGATGATGCTGTTGCTGTTGTTGTTGTTGTGGTCGCTATCGTTTGCAGTGTTATTGTAGATGTTGTTGTTGTTGTGGTTGCTATCGTTTGCGGTATTGTTGTAGTTGTTGTTGTTGTTGTTGTTGCTGCTTCTGCATATCTTCCTCCCATTTTCTTTCGTCTATGCCCATCATATTTCCGCTTCTTCACCACGACCACATGACGAACCCCGAACACTGTCGCCACTGCCACCATCACCACCGTCACCACCACAACGGACCTCACCTCAAGTGAAGTA
The DNA here is from genome assembly GCA_003439945.1 of Dermanyssus gallinae. NCBI lineage: Eukaryota > Metazoa > Arthropoda > Arachnida > Mesostigmata > Dermanyssidae > Dermanyssus > Dermanyssus gallinae. Next base: position 18,290 of record QVRM01002221.1, read on the forward strand.
GACCGAGTCGGTACTTCATGGCACCAAACGCTCCAGCGAGCGGTGTTTTGCAACTTCAGCCTCAGCCGCCGCCGTCACCACCGCAAAAACGACAAAAAGAACTCACCGCCAAGTTGCGTTCATTGTCGTCGTTGTCGTTGTTGTTGTTGTTGTTATCGTCTTGATGGTCCTGTTATTTCTCTGCTTCGCCTCGTTTCTCTTCATTTTCCCCTTCCGCCGGTCTGAATTTCGAATTCTCGACGTCAATCTGGAGCACTCTGAGCCGCGCACCTCACAGGGAGAAGGGTGTCGCCCGGCGCGGGCCCTTGGCCAGCGGGGCTTGAGCTGTTGTTGTCGTTGTTGTTGCTACCGCACCGCCGAGGTCCACCATCATCGGACCATCATCACAGTGACAACGACAATGGCTGCAATCACCACAAACAGCAATCAACGATGGCTGAAGCCGCAGTAGTAGTAGTAGTAGTAGTATTAGCAGTGGGCGCAGTGGTACCGTTGTCACCGTGATGGTCAGTTTATACATACTATATGTATAGAACAGAGGGATAGTTGTAGTAGCAAATACAACGCCCAGTTGACGACAATAAGGACGACCCCGACCCCCCACCACTTCACCCCACCGCACCTCTGTTGGTGCTCCGGTAGAAGTAATAGTAGTAGTAGTAGTAATAATAATGGCGACTACCCCACAACTCAGGCGTCAGTGCGTTTCCACATTCCGTCTATTCTTCCGCATCTTTACGTTACCCCCTTTCGTCGTCGCAGGCATCGTTACGTCCATTGCATACTAACAAACACACACAGAAACGCACACACTGGCAGTGATTACGTCGACGAAGCATACAAACGTACGCGATATACCCGTCATAAACAAACCACCGCCATCACCACCACCGGCAACAGTGCGAGATTACGCGCTACCGCTATACGCAGATGACTGATGCGTGCCGTGTGTATGCATACCGTCTGTATGCATGTAGATATGTATGCTGTCTGACTATCTAAGTTTGTGTGATGATGTGATACATCCAAAGAAACAGTTCTTTACTGACAAACTGACAGTTAGATTTGGGCTAGATGGAAGACAAAGGAGACAAAGAAGAAGACGAAGAAGAAGACGAAGAAGAAAAGGCAGCAGAAGAAAAAGCGGAAGATGACCAGATGGGGAAAAACCCGAGGGAAAAGAAAAACAAATTGTGTTGTTCGGCCGCTGGTCGACCGACGCCTGCAGTCACGACGATTGCACTGCTATCATCATCTTCTACACACTGGTTGTCCCGCTGTCTTGTACCTGCTGAATCGCCCGGTGGTTGTAGTTGATGTTGTGCTTATTAACGTTGTGGTTGTTGTTGTTGTTGCCGGTACTCTTGTTGATGTCATATTTGTGTCGTTGGTAGAAACCCGTTCATTGTTCCTTCGTTCTTAGAATTCATGCAGCACACATGCAATACGTTCGCCATCATTATTATTATTATCATTATTATTATTATTATGCTGGAACTGAGAGAATCGTCACAGCGGACTAGCTGGCTAAAGTTATGTGCGACAAACTTCACGAAGCAAAGCTATAATGGGTTCAAAAGCTGACCTAGTGTCAGCTCTCCCGTCTTGGAATCTTGGAAAATGTATATTAAATATATATAGTCTGCCTCCTCCTCCTTTGTTACCCCCTTCTTCATCGCACAAAATCGTTTCCCAGTATCAAACTAAAAGTGGATGGACATTAGAGCATTTGCACTGCTATAACAATAAAGGGAACAGTAGTGGATGCAATTAATTAGCCAGTAATGGCGCGATTTCTTTACAATTCGTTTCAACAGCAGTGTACACACTTCTTAAGTCGAATTGTTTGTTTGCTAAAAAAAAAGGCTTTTTTGGTTTCTGTCTTGATATATTTCCTTATCGCATATTTATCTACACCACATGCCATGTGTTGCAAGCAGCCTAATTGTATCGATCGAGCATTTATATTAGTACTATGCAATTGCTATTCATATTGATAAGCAAAACATTGTAGAGCTCGAACGCTCGATTTGTAAACAACGCGGGCATCTTTCAGGCGTGCCTCACAGTTACCCTATTATTTGCTTATACACTCATTGAACGGATTACGTTAGGCCAATCACACTGTTTCTTTAGAAGCACATTGACTGACAGACAACACAAACGAAAAACGAATGCGAATGAGATCGTATTTGTTGCACATAATAGAACAGATTCACTCCAGGTCGCTTTATTCGCTTGCCGCCACACACATTTAGCCAACGCACCAACTTAGTGTCTACATGTAGGCCCACGGCGGTCTGTATGAAAGCCAACAGAAGAGCACAACAAAAGCACTCAAAGAAGCGTTTCGAAATAGCCGGCAAACACTGTCTTTTTACCCTGATGATCTTGTTGATCAGGTCCCGTCCTAGACATACATTGGATCTATCACATATATCTGGTTGATTCTATATGTGTATTGGATACTATTAGGTGTATTGAAACTTACTCTAGACAGCTCTGCACTTATGTCAGGCAAAAACTTTCGTTTGGCCATGCAAGCAGCAGCAGCAGAAGCAACATAAACATTTAATTACGTTAATTATCGCAATTGCTGTTAGCGGTTAATTGCACGCTAGTTCTATTCCATGGAGCCAAATTTGTGACTGACGAAAGAAAACCGAATTAAAATCGCGCTCTGTTTCTCTTTTTAGCTTCCGCTCCAACCAATTTTCAGCAAGGCATCATGCCGCTATTATTATGCTATTCTGTCTCTGTTGCCGCTGTACTTGTTGCACTGTTGTTGTTATTTTGTTGTTGTTGTTGTTGTTGTTGTTATTGCTGCTGTTGTTGCTGCTGTCTCGGTTGTTGTTGTTGATGTTACTCTTCTTCTTCTTCTTTCTGCTTTGTTGTAGCAGTGGTAGCAGCTGGTATTAGCTGTTTTTGTGTTTGTTACGACTGTTTCTGTGAGAGTTGTCATTTCCGTTGCTATTGTCGCTGTTGCTACCAGTCACAGGCCATTCGCTCTTTTCATGACTGTTTTCAAGGAACAGTATCGTGACCCACGATCGTAATTTACACTTGACTCCTGCATTGTTGTTGTTTCCTATGCATGGTTACGTCGCTGTCACTTGCAAAAGATCTGATTTCCACACGATGATGGATTCCACGCGATTATTTGTTGTTGTTGCTGCTGTTGTTGTTGCTATTGTTGCTGTTGTTGTTGTTGCTGTTGTTGTTGCAGATACGTGTTTTGTCCAGACAGCCTGATGCGATGCTTGGGGCTACGATCCGTTGGGATTGGTGGTCACCGCCAGAGACACCCTGGTTTTGCTCGGAAAATGATCGGATGATGATTCCTCGCTCTTGGTATGCATGTTGTTGATGAGACAGGACGTAACTTAAGTTCACGTAGCTCAGTAACAGTGCTGCTACGACAGACGGCCATAGCTTTGCAGATAATTTGTCGCAACCTTTTTGGAGTAATGGCGCCCGCAAATGTTTGTCAACAGTGAGAATAATATCTCCTTTACTACGAAGGGCTATCATCACATCTGCTATGGAACGAAAAATATGATTGACCTTCGCCAACGTTGGTGGTAACCGGCACAAACTGGGACTTAACGCATTTAGCCAATTATGCTCTTAAACCATCAGACGTTTTGTGAGGCCTGCCTCATAATCAACACTGTAAATTACCGCGTACACGTAAATTTCTAAACTAAAGGAAAGAGACCGTTTTTGTCGTAGACGCTGCTGCTGTCGCGTAGAACAATATAAGTAAAAACGTTTAAAAATAAATCACGCATTGTTAAGGCAAATAATCTGCACACGTGCGAGAGTGAATAGCAACACTCAACTTATGAGATGGAAATGTTATAAGGTGGTATGGCGAAAAAAGTGATCGTTTAGTGGGGAGGTGCCAACAATAGCCCACGAAATGTATTAAATATCTCCCAATCTTCCTCAAAGCCAACAAAATTGTAACAAGTAAACGGTCGCATAAGATTTCCCAACCTCATTCCACATATGTTTTTACATTCCACATATATGTATGTGTACATTTGTGTGAATAGTGTGTGTGAGAGAGAATAAAAAGTATTTGTCTACATCTCATCCATAAGTCAGCAAGATCGTTGTGGGAAAAATTACCGGCGTACTAGGAGTCTTGGGTTCCATCCGGGCAAGACACAAAACGATCGTTCTAACGGCTTGCAGATTCGGCTTTAATAGTTGTTAGAGATAAATATATAGTCAGACAATATGCATACTTATCATATGTGACTTCCTGCTTTATTGGGTCCATTGAAGGGTTGCTTCATCGGGCTGCTTGATTGCAGCTCACTAAATATTTAGTGTCAAACTTGATGCCTAAATGTAGGGCTACAGTATTTTTTAAAGGGTAGCCATATATATATATATATATATATATATATATATATATAGGGTGGTGTTGCTAGCCGTGCACAAACAATTGCTAAAAACGCCTAGCGTTGTAATCAAAATACGTTATCTCTATATTCTCACCACATCTCGGTGACCTGCCGAGGCTACTGCGTGCATTGAACTAGATTTTTGACGCTTTGTTGCTCACTACATATGTGAACAACCGTCGCTTCGTCCGCCCAGGAGATTCGAGACTTGTCACCGAAGCTGATGGCAGTCTTGTTCTGAAGAATGGCAAACAGTTCACAACAGGCATACGTTCAAACACCCAAGGTTCGACATGGAGGCTTCAGACAAGCTCATTTTCTGTTGGGAGCTCACGTATGATATTGTTGATCGAGACGCGCCGCCGGACGCTGTGAGGCTGCAGGACTCATTCGTCACGTCCTGTCACACAAAGTATAGTCGAGACCTATCCTGTGACATGCACGATCACGAAATCTTTTCGAAAAAGTTCAGATAATTTCTCGAAACAGCGGGCACCTCGGCACCGGGTAGATAGTTGTGTTTTTGTCCCAGTAGCACACATCCTATTGAGCGGGAGACATAACGTTTTTGCTTGCTTACGGAGTCTGTGCCGACAAATCCGATGTCGATGTGAATGGCCTTTTGAAAAGGTCACATGTGTTCGACAACTGAGCTCAATTTAAATCGATGTCCACCTGCGTTTTTCTCCTACATTGCGGAGATTCTTTCAATGCCAGTGTTACAAGGTCGTAATCTTTCTGCGACCTGTGCGCAGTACCTCTCCGATCTACCTTCATTCGTTCCTTCTCGTTTTAGCATACGTTTGTATATAGATTATTCAAAAAATAATCTAAAATTTTATAATAATACAAAAAGGCGAGTGTTTAACATATTTACATTTTTAATACAGACACAGTGCCAATTCGAATGAAATTCTATGTTGGTGAGATGGTGACCTTTTTGTTGTTTACACTTTACTCCAAAACAAAAAGACCATGCAAAGTCAAACGGTATTAAATTGCAAGATCTTAAAGACCAGTGAATTCCCCCGTCACGCGAGACTGCCCGTCCACAGCACTACATTATCAAAAGGAGACGATCAAATTAAAAAAAAATTTCTAACGGCTCTTCGGAATAACGTGGGGGCTCACAGCTACCGCGGTGCGACAGTTTTGTTTAATCACACTTCCATTCGAATATAATGGAATGGGTTTCATCAGAAAATATCATTTTCTTCACAAAACAGGCATCACCCTGCATAATCGCAAAGGCCTAATTGACGAAAAGTTTAGCCGTTGCTGGTCTTCTTCGTCAGCTGAACTTTACGTGAATAGATTGCTAGACATCAAAGTACACCGGGGATAGACGTGCGCAAAAGACCCTGTAGTTGGGCACGTGGCAGAGCGGATGTTTCCGAATATTGTTCACAATGTCGACTACAGGAGCGATCTCTGCAGTCGAACGAGCGCTCCGTGGTTTTCCACGGCTTGGCACGTCACGTTTCGGGAGAACCTTAAGTCCCGGCGCAGATATAACCTGACAACGTACTATCCCAAATGTGGGAGGAACGCCCCATTGCACGATGAGGTAGAACGTCTCTTCAATGAGGCTGCAATGACACTTAAACCCTTTGAGCAACACAAAATGCTGGTTTGAGATGCAACCGTTACCGACTCCCTAGGGTGTCCCCACAAATTCTGCGCTCTTGCATACGAAACCTTGAGATTTTTTGGCGTTCGGAAGCAGCCGATTGGCAACGTCGGCTCGGCTAATCCTTCATTATATATATATATATATATATATATATATATATATATATATATATATATATATATATATATATATACGATGTCTTTATGAGATGAACAATGTTTAACGACGCTGTGGCATGACTTGGGCATTGTTTTCAAAATCTCCCGCTAATTATTAGTTTCGATATACAACTCATGCCAAAACGACACTTGAGAGCAGATTTTGAAATGTACGCACGAATCTCTCAGTCAGAAAGACTTCCCATCTTTTTTTAATATTCGCAACAACAGTTTGCGCAGTACTCACACCATATTGTCAAAAATAGTTGCACGATCTGACCGAATCAACAACGGGTTTTCGTGGCGCACGGCGAGAATGTTGAGAACCATGAACTTGCGATATACTATTATAAGCTATATCATTGCATATATCACGCAATAGTACTATTGCGCGCTATTGTATGGTAAATTGTTGAATTGAAAAAAATATCTATGTCTCTGTTATATTGTGCACTGTGTAGATTGAATACAAGATGTTTGTGAATAACCATGTTTATAATTATTTACCCTTGGAAAACAATAAATGAGAACTTGAATTCTTTTTACTACATTTTCCTTCGGCTCGCCGATGGTAGCGGGCTAGCTGGTAAACACCCTGCTCTTCAAAAAATCCCACAGAAAAAGTCCAGGAACATCATTCCGTTTAACGGGGTGCCTAAGGAACGTCTGCTCTTTGGGAGATCACACACTCACGAAACTTCTTTCAACCAAACAAAGGTTCATAGTATAGGCGAATGAGCACCGCATCCTGAGAGATATCCTTGGTGAAATAAACGATGTTGTTTACAAATACCTTTTCCTTTAAGCGCGCCACTCCAGTAAAGAAATTGGGCTCCCCCTAAGCTTGATATTCCGTCGATCGCATGAAGATTCGATTGTATCGGCGATTTTCCGGAACGGCGATCGCTAGCCCAGTACACAAGCAGGGAAATAATGAATGGGAAGAACATAATCACGCATCAAGGTGCTTTGACGTTAAATACTTTGATTTTAGGCCCGCTTTAAAACTGTACCACTCAATAAATTCGGGGTGAACACCAACGTTGTTGCATGAATAAATTACTTCCTACGTGAGCGGAACTTCCATGTACGTGTTCACTATGCTCTGCCTGAGAAGGCTAAAGCCACCTCCGATGACCCTCAAGGAACCACTCTTAAGTACTTATGATTATCTCGTACATCAATTCGCTAGAGTATATTATTCCTGAAAACATACAATACAAGGTATTTGCCTGTGGTGTTAAAATATACGGAAAAGCGGACTCATCCGAGGACTGCAGAATACGGTAAATGAGTTCTACAAGTGGCCTATCTCGCTCGATTTAAAACTATCGATGGCAATGTGCGTTGTACTTCACTTTGGTCGCGGAAATTCAGAGTACAACTATCCCATCGATGGCCATTATCTTTCTTCGAGTAAAACTGATCAGAGACCTTGGTGTAATGATGTCTGTTAATATAAAGTACACACAACACGTAACCTACGTCGTTTTAAGAGCAACACATAGAGCGAAATTGATTACACGCTCATTCCTAACTAAGAATCCACATCGATACTCAAAACTATTTGAGGTGTAGGTACTACTACCTATAATAGCATATACAGCCCCAGTCTGGAACCCACGTCTGAAGCAAGATCAGCTACTTCTAGACAAGATATGCAGTAAAGACCGACTGTAGTAAAATTGCATAGTGGAATCCCAAGTGATGACGTTTAGGTTCCCAACATATTGGAGAGATTGAGGAAAATTGATGATGATATTTTCGTCAATATTGAGAGAAGTCACACTGGACTGATGTTAAAAATGTCGAACATCATCCATACGACAACGCGTTGTATTAAGAATATTCTTCCAACGTTTGTAGAGCGAAAAACAAACTCCGTATGTTCCCATGAAGAGTAACTGAAACGCCGGTTTCATGGAAACTTGATATTAATAGACTAAACATTTCCTATAATAATAATATTAATAATAATAATAATAATAAGCAGGATAAACATGATTTAAACGTTCATACCTCACAATTGCATTAACTAAATAATAATAATAATAATAATAATAATAATATTGCTCTTAATTTTTGTCTTCCTGTTATGACTACCAATCTCAAGTTAACTGACGGTTAAAAATTAATATAATGAGTAATACATATTGTCTCCCTGTTATGACTACCAATCTCAAGTTAACTGACGGTTAAAAATTCATATAATGACTCACATTGCCTCTCTCCTTGACGTACGTCTGTCTACTCATAGCGTAGACGAGTACTGTGAGTATTCGGATTGAGGCGAGAGCCAGCGATGAGCCAGCTTAAATAGCGTAAGCAATAAGCTGTTGTTACTCTCTGGATATTCCTGGTGTAGTTGATGTTGTTGTCGGGTTGAGGTCAAGGCGAGACCACATTGGCTGCGGCCTGACCACATAGCAGCGTAACCACCTGACGCCAAGCCATCAGACGAGTACACGGTTTGCCGGCGTCTTGTTGGCCCAGTATTGATATCTCTCTCTATCTGTCGGGAACTTTATCTCTCCCCCCCCCCTCCATCGCTCTCTCTCTCTCTCTCTCTCTCTCGTTAGCTCTGTATATACGTGTCATCATTTGAAATCACCTGATGCCACAGTCCATATCTAAATATAGAACGACCTAACAATGACAATATGCGTTAAAAAATCGTTCTAGTCAGCAGTACCAATAACATTAACCATCAATACATTGTTTTTTAGTAGGTTGAAACTATACTACTAGGGCTTAAAATGCAGTGTTTTAAAAACTACGAGAGTAGATAATCTCGTATCTTATTCACTCTTCCGGCGAGGGCATTCTTCGTGTAAGTGGTTAACCTATTCATTAAGTGTACATCGCTGTTTAGATGTTGACGTAATTTGCACTAAATTTTAGTAACTTATTAAGGCGGAGCACCCAGGCCGTCAAAAGACACATTTTAGATGATATATGAATTTACCTAGATAGCTACAAGCGTCGATTTGGGTGAATCGAAACGTCGTTCTAATATTTCTTAAAATGTTGTCGTCGTGGAGGAATCATCGCCTCAGAGGCGTTTTAGAGGCTCCTAAAAATTACTGAGTCTCATTTTTTTCCAGAAATTCTCAAGGAAGACTTCCGCCACTCATTCCCAAATATCGGTGTATATATATATATATATATATATATTATTTATTTTTTATCAAACGCACCCCGAAACGGGGGGATATTTATTTTACAAATAAGTTGTTACAGTTGCGCGTTTGGCGGCTACTGCGCCATGCAAAAAGGCTGTTTACAAAGGTTTTCTTTGCGGTGGCTTTTGTATATATATATATATATATTTTTTTTTTTTTTGTTAAGGTTATTTGGTGAAATGCTTGATGCACACCGGGCATCGCTAAAGCCAAAATGGTGTGGGCTTCACAATTCCACTAAAATCCAGCCGTCCTTTTTGCCTCTTGTCGATTGGTGGCCGCAGTACTGTCTTCTTGAAATAACCTCACCTGGTCACTCTTCTTGCCATTTAGGCTGCTCGGCTTTGTGTGGCGATTCTTTTTGCCTTGGAGACAGATTCTGCGAACCTTCTTACCATAATCCAGGATTCCTAATTCTTGAGGAGCGCGCCTTCAAGGGCTTGACATGTCAGGGGGTTCCCCACTCACAAGTTCCGGGACAGAAGCTCTCGCTCAGTGACAAAAAAGGCGCAGCGTTCATAGCAGTGCCTTACATCGTCGGCCTCCCATGAGTTGCACATGCGGCATACGGGGAAGTCAGTGTACCCTCTAATGCGGTGTAGGTCTTGCTGAAAGCAACCACGGTGACCTGTTAGCAGTTACGAGAGTGGGTAGATAAACGAGCCGTGTTTGAGGCTGAAAAATTTTTTGAGATCAGAAAGTATTGACTTTGCCCAGTATCCAAAATGGCCCTGCTGGATAGCTTCCCATTGTTGGCTCCATTTGCTTAGGGCGTCTGTTCCTCTAATAAGGCGGCGTGTTGTAGCTCTGGTAGTTGTGCGCTCCCATAAGAGCGCGGCGTATAGCATGACGCTGCCTATAACTGAGGCTAAGGGACGGCGCCGAAAGTCGGTTGCTTCTCTGGTCCGTCGGAGTATTTTCCGTAGCTCTGCTGAGGCTTTGGTTGCTTTTTTGCTGCATAGCGCACATGAAGTGCTCCTGTGAGAGCTCTACTCAGGATCACGCCCAGGTACTTGTGGACCATGGGCATGAGTGGTACCGGGTGACCTTTCAGGTGTAAATTTAGATTCTGTGGAGGCCGCTTAAAGTCGTTTAAAACAATTGCTTTGCCGTTTTATGTGAAGCCAGTCCGAGACCTAGCGTGTGAACGTGTTGTAGGATATCCGCCAGGGTTGCGCTGGCTGTCCCTTCGAGCAGATCCTCGTCACGGGCGGTGACGATCAGTGCCACATCGTCTGCGTAGGCAGTGGAATAAACCCCCGGGGAATGCGGTAGTCTAAGTACTCCATCGTAGGTTATATTGCACAGAGTTGGTCCCCGTACAGACTATTGGAGGACCCCAGCTGACACTGTGCAGCCCATGCTTTTGTATGTATCTACATACATGGCATACAAGGCATTGACTACACTCGGTCGTTTGCGTACGGCGCTAGGATACGTCGTAGGTAGATATACGTCTTTGTTTCCATGGTTTGGTTTATAGCGACCGACGAAAGCGTGTTGAACGCGTTTTTGACGGCGATGAGGATGGCCAGACAATGCGACCGGCTTGCTATCAATGAATTTCTCTGTGTTTCAGCTATGTTAAGAACTTTGCTGATAGCCGAATGTGTGGAGTGTTCGGCGCAAAAACCAACATGATTGCCGACAGCACCTTCTTGTTTTCCAGATCTGTAATTAGTCGTCCATTGATAATTTGCTCAGCTGCCGTTGGATAGACAGAAGAGCATACTCATAGGGCGGTACGATGAGGGGTCTCCTTGAGGTTTACCGGGTTTCAAGATCAGGTTCGGACGTGCCGCTTTTCAAGGCTCTGAATACTCCTCGCTGGAGAGAATTGTGTCCATCATGCGTTTGAATAACTTTAGAGGGCTCTTTAAAAGTAGACGTACTGCTTGCGAGGTGACCACATCTGTCGTCATTTCTTTGCCATCAGTGCCAGTCCAAACACGCTGTTACGGTGTTATGTTATTTACACCTCTAAACCACAGTTACCATACTAGACACCCCGCAAGCTACACGCCTGTTCCTAGCGCTACGCCAAATATTTCTAAGATTGCTTCTACAAGCGAGCTCTCTCTCTCTCCCTTTGTGATTTGTCTTGCAGATCATACCACAATAGATTAAGTTGCTGCAAGATGTTTAAGAAATTCGGTTCCGCGAGACCACTGCATTTCTCAATGGAAAACTCACCTATATTTATGCACGTTATGCTGCTCATAGATTTGCGGTGCATTCGTTCGGACAAAAGTAATAGTATTTATATCAAGACAAATGTGTGTCCCACTTAAAAATATGTTGAAAATACAACTACAGAAGCGCTGATCGTACTTTCAATTGTCAGGAGTTACTTGAGTATCTCACTTGTCCTTCAAATATCATTAAATTTCAAACCGTGGAGCTTTATTAAACATCACAATCAGTGTATATAATGCCGTAGCGGTACCACACATGAGCTATAGAATTATTATTTTGGGTGTTACAACCACAAACTTTCTCGATAAGTTGCTTTAAGTTGCTCAACGATGTTGTTTTAAGTTGCTTAACTAAGTTGCTTTAAGTTGCTTAATATGATTCTATGTAAGCTATTTATGATATTGTTCTAATTATTCATGATAATTTCCAATAGAAATAAAACGATCATCACATCTACTTTCAGTCTGTGCCTTTAAAAATCAAGCAAAGCCTATGAATTTTCTATGCTAGCTTTCAAGTACTTAACAGCTACATTTTGTGGCTACTCCTACAGTTGTGGCTATCAAATATGTTTCGTATGAAAACACTGGTCGCAAATATGATCTTCTACAAAGTACGGAAACCAGGGCAGATCAGTTGATCTGGCAATCTCCGGGCAAATACATTTACTAGTACTCATTTGATTTTATGACTGTATTGGTAGCCCATCTGTAGTTGTGTTTGGGCGTGTTACTGGTAGAACGAGTATTCATATTTAAATGAAATCGTCTAAATTAACTGAAATGCAGTTTTTACAAGGCCCCAGTTCTCTATCTCAAAAACAACATAGATGCATGTACCATGCGACAATCGCAAAATTGATGCATATACCCATATGTGTACGACTGCATTTTTTTGTCAGTGACGAAAATTTGACACGTATGTTTTATGATATGAACACGAAAGCATGAAAAAATACATACGTTGCCAAGAATATTTTTGCTCAGATTTTCTAAGTTCAAGCTCTGCAAGTTACTGTATCGTTTTTGTAAACTCAATTGAACCACAGTCTAATTGTGTGGTTGTATTTTATTGAATCAATTGTATTTAATGAATCAATCGTTCATTCAATATGAATGAACGATTGATATATCTCGTGATCAAAGTATTTAATGAGACGTCCGTAAGGCCCGGACTACTTCTATCAACAAGCATAATCCCTTGAATCGCTGCCGCGTTGTTTTCTCTCATCTCTCCGATGCAAATTTTCCGCATTTACTAGGTTCAGCAGACCTAAACAACCTTTGTCCTGTCCTGGTAGTCCAAAGTCTACCTGGGCCACGCTGTGAGGTTGAGCATTGCATGGATGAGAGAGGGCGTCAGAGAATGGGGGAGGAAGCAGGGACTGCAGAGAAGAAAAACTCGAAGGAAGCTGGGAATTGTTGCTATTGTTTTGTCATTACTCGATTCGATTGACTCTGATCTTGATTCCTCAGCCGCACTATTACAGGACACCGTAACACACGGTGGTACATATGATAATCAACATCATCGGCAAGACCAACAACAACAACAACAACAACAACAAGTAGCTCAACAATTGCAACAACAATTAAGAAAACTTGGCCGAACGTCATCCGTGCTCGTACAAGGGGCTCAAGCAGCCATCATTCAAATTTGGCGCCACTTGACGCTGCGATCGCCCTCGCGGCGAGTGGGTACGAGAGAGTGAGATGATTCTGCTGAATGTGAGAGCTAGAATAGAATATACGACCAGTTTGTATGCACATCGATGAACAGGAATGATATACATCTATGAATGATATGTATGTGTATGTATGAATGAACGATTTGTACGTATGTATGTATGTATGTATGAGTGAATGATTTGTATACATTATCATCAGCCGCAATGGATGAGATTCCAGTAGGGCGCTGCGATCGGCGGCGCCAGCCTGTTGGTTTGTTTTCCTCTGTATCTCTCTCTGTTGGTTCCTTTCTTTTTCTCCTTCCTGCTCACTTTTCCACCCCCCCGGCTTCCTGTCTTGCTTCTTGGTGACTTGTGGCCGCACCTGCCAACACCACCGGTACAACAACTACGTATCTACTGGTACTAAACAGACGACGACGACGACGATGCGTGTATGTCCGGCCAATGCCAGGACTACTACCTATGGTATAGACTAAAACTAGCAGCAACAGCAGCAGCAGCAGCGGGTCTCGTAGGTGAAACCGGCTAGGTTTACTACTAAGTCGACAACGGTGACAACGACAAAAATAATAGCAACAAACACAAGGCATATGTCCACAAGTAGTAGTAGTAGTGATAGCAAGAAATCTATGAAAAAATCTATGAAGCAATGTGAAAAACAGTTCCGTGGACGTTAAATCTTGGCTGAGGGTCTGCCCGAAAACTTTACTTTTTTAGTCGTGATAGAAATACTTGTAGGAGCAAGAAGAACAGAAAAAACAACAGAAACAGAAACATCAGCATCATCTGAATCGGGATAGGTCATCACGGTAGCGCGACACCCTGACCACCATTCACAAACACACAAGGCACCTCGGTGCGGCCGCGCTTGGGTTCTACCCTTCCCCACCAATACACGAGCCAGCTAACAATGAACCAAACGACAAACAACAACAACGAATCAACCCCCCATCAACAACAACGAATCAACCCCCCATCAACAACAACGAATCAACCCCCCATCAACACAGACAGCAACAACAGCAGCAGCAGCAACAACAACATCACTGCCAAATAACAAATCTTCTCTAACTAAGTAACGCCGCTACAGTAAGATCGCCGCCCATCACCACGGCCATGGCCACTTCACTCATTGACAACAACGGAAAACCAACCAAGAGACATTTGTCATCGTCATGAGATACGTCGTACTCCCCCCCCCCCTCTGTACGACTAACTAGGTTAACTATGAAAGTACGACGTAGTTTCCTAACGTGCAGCGAGCGTCATATCGTTGACGGCAGAGTCTAGTATACACGTAGTCGACGATGTTGTATATAGTTGACGAATCGAAGAAGAAAAGCGAACCGAACTCGAAGGCGCCAGGCGTACGAGAACCATCAGCAGCAACAGCAGCAGCAAAATAATAATAGTAATAATAATTATTACGATACTAATAATCATGGTTAAAAAAAACTGAGTCGACCGAAAATAACCGATGATGAACGCTTATATAGTCGTACTATAGCAGTCGAACGTAGTTGCAACAGCTGCAGAAACAGCAGTTCATTGTGCAGAAACTAGCAAGCAGCAAAAGAGAACAACAGTGTTACAACAACTAAATTCGAACCGTCGTCCCACAGCCACTCGTTGTTGGTTACGGTAGTCTACTATCGATGTTGTTTTTGTTTGTTTTTTGTCAATGTTGTTGTTTTTGTCACAGTTCGAGTCGCTGTTGCCGCCGCCGCCGCACTTTTTGGTACTTGGTACCAACTAATTCGTTGTGGTACTCTACTGATCTCTTGTTTGCTCTTTCTCTCCCTCTGTTTGTCGCTTCTGGGGTGACTATTGGTATTGTGTGGAAGTGTTGTGTTTATGTGAGTTTGTGAGAGTGTATGTGGTGTATATTGGTACCAAAAAGTACCACCAAAAAGTAGTGGTACTTCTTGGTACCAACGAATTCGTTGCTGGACTTGCGTTCTCTCCCAGCGTCGCTCTCTCTCTCTCTCTCGGCCAGAATTCTACTTGAGGTAGAGAGAGGTAGTATCTGTGGTATGTGTGCTTGTTTAAGGTTGGTCGTCGTCTTGAGTGCGGTGGTACTTTTGGTTGGCACTTGGTACCAACTTGAACTCGTTGGTAGAGTTTCTCTCACTTGTTTTCTGTCTCTGTGAGCCTGTGTGTTTGTATCTGCTGGGCTGCCGTTGCTGATGATTACTGGTGGTACAAGTCTAGTAGTAGCAGTCTGTGTGTTTCTGTAAGTATTTGAGTGTTGATGGTTTTGTTTGTGGTGGTGGTGGCGGTGGTGATAGTTGTTGTGGAGTATAGCAGACAGAGTAACAAGCTGTAAGCAATCTATGTAGCGCTGTCGAGTAAACAACATCTGAACAAAGAGCCTCACTGGATTGTTGTTGTTGTTGTCGTCGTCGTCGTCGTTGTCGTTATTGTTGTTGTGTTTTCGTTGTCGTTGTTGATGTTGTTGTTATTATTGATGTGTTTCGCCTGTCGCTGCTGCTGTTGTTGTTGATTGTGCCTGTTGGTTGTGGCGGCTTTGGGTTGTTGTTATACTTGTGTTGCGGTTGTGTGCAACTGTGTGTCTCGACGCAGAGACAGGTCAACTCCTCCTCCTCGACGTTCCCTGCCACCCGCGTTATCATTATTGTTGTCGTCGTCGTCGGCGTTGCTGCTGTCTCCGACAGTTTGTGTAGCGGCAGCCGCACCTGTACCCTGTTCTGTTGTTACTTATCACGATTGATTTGTTGCTACTGCTGCTGTTGTTGTTGCTACTGCTGCTGTTTTGCACTCTACTGTTGCTGCTGCTAATGTTGTTTTTGTTGCTGTTGTTGTTGTTGTGTCAGTGTTGGCACGCTACGTGTACTTGTTGCTGAAGCTACAAGTTGTGAGCACAACTTATTCGTGGTGTGCAGCTTGACGTGACGACAACGGGATTGACGGCAGTGGCGGCAGCAATAGCGGTCGTCTTCGTCGTCGTCGTCAATCACAAGCATCAATAATATCGACACCCCAACAACAACAACAACAATTCGCCACCACAGCAACCATACGTTCAGCGTTGCCATCGACAATATTAAACTTTCCATAATCAGGCCCGCTGAGGCACCCGCAAACCTACAGCACTGGCCTGTCTATCTACCTACGTACCGCCTATGCTATGATGTGGGTGTTGTGCTTTAATAAACACGACAACAACAACAACAACAAGCAACACTTAACTAGTTTGGTGCAGCCATCACTACTACTACTATTAGAGTAGTAATGATAATTGTGAGTTGTAACCAGGCGGTAACGATAACAACAACCAATCATGCAAATATAAACAGCAACAACAACAACTACATAAACAACAACCAATCAAGCAAACATAAACAGCAACAACAACAACAACTACTGTGGCGACGCCGGCTGCCCAACGGGTGTCAGTACGGGTGTCGAACTAAATAATAGTCTACTATCTACCGTTTATGTCGTACGTAATTGATGCATGCAGGCCAGCATGTAACGGAGAACTAAAAAAACAAGAGAGAGATAAGAAAGAAGATGGTAAAGAAACGAGAGACACAACACCAACGAAAGAAACAACGCCACAACCGCGAACAACTTTGAACGACAACTAACAATCGTTCGATGGGAATAGGGCACAAAGACCGAGAGCGTCAACCGAACATTCAGTAGCAGAAGAAGAAAAAGACAAAACCCCCGCCGCAGCAAATACCTAGCAAACACCCAACGACGACCGAGCTAGTAGTCACCGTCAAACGACGACGACGACAACAATATCCCTCTGTCCGTCCACCCCCCAACGACAATACCCCTCTGTCCGTCCACCCCAAACGACAATACCCCTCTGTCTGTCCGTGCGTTTGTCCGTCCACTCAGCCGTAACCCCCGGGCCCCGCGAAATTGTTGAGGGGGGGAAAGGGAGGCATCTCGCCGACGAACGGTGTGCCATTGTAGCAGTGTTCGGAGCCTATTGCCAAATCCAAATCCAAAGAGTTGTTTGGCCGCTGTGACCTGTGAACAACCACCACCTGTTGATTGTGCTGTGTGCCGGTACGAATCCGTTCAGCGCCACGGTGAGCAGCGCCATTACGCCAAGCTGGGTTCTTCTTCATCATCGAGGGCTGTGGCTGCGGAGTTCACTAGCAATCATTATTATGCTGCTGCTGCTGTTGTTAAGACTATGATTGTTGCTGCTGCTGCTGCTGCTAATATGGATATTGGCCACACCATGACCACCGTCGTTTGATCGTGTATTCGTGCCTTCGTTCGGCTCTTTTCGCTTGCATTGCAGAGTTCTGTTCTGGAGCTTGACTACGATCGACATCACTGATATGGATGTGCTGTGTGTTGGTATTGAGTGAGGAGGAACCCAAGGAACAGTCACACGAGAGAGAGGAAGCCGCCTCCGGTGGAGACGACGTCGACGAATAACAAGAAAAACAACAACAACAACAGCAGCAGCAAGAGTACATTATTGTGTTGCTTGCAGTATTTGTTGTTACACTGTGCTCGTCGCTGCTATCACATATCGTTATCAGCGTTATCATTAACAGTTTTCTCATTATCATCAGCAGCAGCATCATCGCCATCATCATCACCATTATCATCATCGTTGTAGTGGTGGTAGTTGTGGCAATCGTAATAGTCGACACTCGGCATCTCGTTTCCGCTCGACTCTACTATCAAGGGCTTAGCATCGTTTCCGCTCGTTTCAAGGCGGTTGTTCCACCGCAGAGGAGGATAACCGCATGATGGACCACTCACCTCCACCTCCACCTCCAGCTCCACCACCTCGAACAGCCCCACCACCACGGCCGCCCCTGCTGCCGCCCCTGCTGCTGCTGGCGCCTCGTCGTCGACAACGACGACGACGCTTAAGCGAGGAACACTGGGCAGCTTCACTTTGCAGCTTCAGCAAAGCTTGGGATCGATCGGTCGACGGCCCAAGACGACCCCTTTCTCTGCGGCCGCGCTCTCTGCCTGCCCCTGGTTCCGTCTCGCCCTCGCTCTCTCTCTCCACCCGCCGCCTCGCCTGATCGCGTCGTCCCTCCCGATCGGCCCCGAACAGTCGTCAGTCAGTTAGTCAGTCAGGCAGGCAGTCAGTAGTAACAGCAGTACTCATCATCAGCTGTTTGGATGATATCGATCGGCTTTTTGCTGCCATCACACTGCTGCTGATGCTGCTGTAAATGGTGTTGGTGGTGTCGCTACAGCTGCTGCTGTTTCTGACTGTTTGCCGCGCTTCCGATACGACACGGGGTGGAGCCGAGTTGTCTATCATCATAGTGTTATCATCTGAGTTATCATCATCATCATCATCATAGAGTAGCGTATCATCTAGAGAGAGAGCTCTCCCTCTCTCTCTCTCTCTCTCTCTCTCTCTCGCTGTCCAGACCATTCAACTCGGCAAACCTGTAGTCGACGATAAAAGACTGGCGATAGGCGCCCGCTCAACACCAGCGTAGATCAATAACGAAAAGAAGAAAGATCGATCACGAAACGAGCCCGACCTTCGAACGTTACGTTCATCGGTGGTTGTTGTCGTTGTGGTTGTTGGTATGAGTGTTGTTGTGGATGTTGGAAGCCGAGGCCCAGTCCTCCTTCACACTTAGTCTTCAATAACCAGTTGTATCAAGCCACGACGAAGCTTCATCGTCAACAAGCAAGCCAACAAAACAAGACAGCGTCCTCTGTCGTACGTGATGAACAAACATCCTTGCACAATCTCGCCTCACATCGTGAGCGCCGAGTAGCGGAGAAGTCTCTCCGGTGCGCTAGTGTTTATCGATCGCTGAGTTGTTGTTATTGTTGTTGAGCGCATTCAGTGACCGCCGTTCCCGCTCCACAACGCGTAATTTTCCATTTGTTTCTTTTTTGTTTGTTTGTTTTTTTCTTGACTACGAAGTGTCTCCGTTTTTCCTTCCAGCTCGTCGTCCGCCGTACTGTGTGTGTGAGGTGTGCTTATGTCAGCAAAGCTAAGCTAAGCAGCAAGTATAAAGATCATCTTATTCGTCTTCATCATCATCATCTTCTTCTTATTCGTCTTCATCATCATCATCTTCTTCTTATTCTTCATTACGCCTTCATTACTTCATCCATGCTCTGGCCAACTTCGCCGAAGCCAGGCGCTGCTGGATACGCTAACGCTAGAGCTAGAATTCGCTACTAGAAGCCTACGTAATACAACTACAACCACAACAACTACTACTACCACTACGTAACGTAAGGTACATCCAAGAAACGCGTCTGGCCGACACGGATAACACTACTAAGCATTACGGTAACGAACAGACATCGAGCGAACACCACCGACCAGTGAGTGAGTGAGTCCAGTGAAAAAGGACATACAAATCATACGACGGATACATTGCTCATACGGCTTTGATTGTCAGCTGGTGGTGCTGTGTCGAGTGCAGTGCGTCATTCAGTGAGATGGTGATGATCATGCGGCTGATGTTGGTGATAATTATGACTGCTGATGAATTGCGTGCACCTCATAAGTGATGATGGTTGTTATGATGATGATGGTGATGACGATGATGAGGAGTTGATTTAGTAGTGATGAGTGGACCTAAGTGAAGTTCTGCCTGTCAGCGTGTGTATCTGTGTGTTTGCGTGTGTCTCTGTCCTGTGTTGGTGGCAAGCTAGCCTTCTCGTGGGATATTTACCAGCTGCACCCTCAGCCAACCACCGCTACGATTATGGTTCTGTGGAGTTCGCCAACAATACTGTCGTCGTCGTCGTCCATATAAATATTATTATTAGTCGTGGTTGTTGTGTTATTAAAGTCTCAGTCTATAGTCTTATAGTCAGGTTGTGTCGCCTGCTTCAGCATCATCATTATCATCATATTGGTCAACTACTAACTCAACGAACGCTTGGCGGCGTCACTTCACCGGGTTTCACCCCGTCACACCGTCATGTCAACGACGCCCATTGTCGCCATTTGCCAATTGCTGGCTGGTGCCGGCTTGTGCGAACAACAACCGCTACAACAACAACAGCAACAACAGCAACATTGCAACACCATCAACAACAACAACGACAGTAACAATAACAGCAGCAGCAGCATCAAGAGGAGACCCGTGTGGCCGATGATCGTGAATGGGATGATGAGAAACGGTAGTGACCCAGAGCACCGAAGCTGCAGCAGTAGCATCATTGACAGAAGCAGTGTAACATTTGCACAGTGAACCGGGCGCTGGCTGCACAGTGAACTGGGAACTTGGTTTTGACTGGCTCACTGGCTGAAGCGAGTTCCGGACCCCGACCGTACCGCACCCGACGCTCAAAGACGACGCTGCCTTTGTTCCGTCGTGTGTCGCGTTGGTTAGTTGTGCTCGGTTGTTGTTTTCTGTTAAACTTGTTGTTTTCTTTAGTAGTTTGTCGTTGTTGTTGTTGTTGTGCATCTAGAGGATTCAAGCAATACACGAAACAAGACCAAGATCAAGAAGAAGAAACATCAGAGGAAACAGAAGAAGAACAAGAAGAAAACATCATAGGAAACAGAAGACGAAGAAGAAGAAAAAGAAAACATCAGAGGAAACAGCAGAAGAAAAAACATTGTCAAACAAAACAACAAAATATCACCGTCAGAAACTGAGGGCAGAGAAAAGCGGGCCAGAAAAACAGAGATACCGCGATCGTCGAGTTGCAATCGTTGGTATTGTTGTGGTTGTTGCTGTTGTTGTTGCCGCCTGCTTACTGCTGCTTCTGCGGTTATTGTTGCTTTTGCCGCTTCGTCGTTATTGTTGACGATTTGGATGTTGTTGCTGTTGTTGTTGTGTTCATATTGTGGAACCGCACTTGTGTGTATGGGGTGGATTGCGTATGGAGATGGCCAGCACAATGGCCTGGACTACAGCAACAACGACAACAACAACGACAACGACAACAACATCTTCGACTGCGTCCAACGGAGACCAGGTTCGAACGATCGAGAAATTGGCCGTCATCTTTGGTAAGTTCTACTACTTTTTTTTTTTTTAATATTAGGGTTTTATTTACATAACCATATTCCAGCGGTACACTTTCGTTTTGCATCACTGAACGCAAGTTCTACTACTACCATTACTACTACTGCTACTACCAGCCACTAACTAGTAGGTGATGATGATGATTATGATGAGTGACCATTGCATTGCTCACATACGTACACACATACACCATTCACTGGCCCGACGAGAGGTGATTAGACTCTGTTAGCCGCCGTTCATTATTAGTCGCTCGTTGTTGCGGTTGGTTATCTAATCGACCATCTTACACCGTTAGTTAACAATTTAATCTGCGAATGTATTTAATTACCTGATAACTGATTGTGCGGCTTCGGTTGCTGCTGCCGCTGCTGCTATTACTCCGCCGCCTGTGGATGGCTGGGCACTCGGTGTATGCTGTGCTTCTAGCAGCGTTTTTTTTGGTTTTTGTTAAATGCTATTGCTTCTGTTTTATAGCTAATAATATTGCTGCTGTGCGGTTTATTAGTGCGGAGCAGCTACGGACGGTGCGCGCATAGATGTGATGTTATCGGTGTGTAATCTACAAACGATTATACGACTTTATTTGCACTATTAAGGCGATTTGCACGTATAAAGAATTATATATGTGTATATCCTCTTAATTATAGTAACTATAATTAACTTTTGTATATATATATACCTTTATTTAAATATTTCTTTTAGATATATTTATTAACCAGCATTTGTTTTATATATATATATATATATATATATATATAGAAAGAGAGAGAGAGAGCATATATAGAGAATATAACTTTTCATACCTAATTATCTATTTAAGTTTTGCTTTCATAGGAGTACACATTAGTAGTTACCTCACTTTAGTTTAATGCTTTCGTTCATTGAAAGTACACCAAGTGCAATCATATTTAGGTGCACTGCATTTGTAGTATTTTAGTCTATATCGGCAAATTTTCAGAAGAACTGGATTGAAAATGAGCATGTATTCATGTATTGGGCCGGGATCGAGCTTGTAGCTCTCGCCGACACACACACACACATATATATATATATATACACTGAGTATTTGCCTATTGTGCCTGGTTTGCGCGTCGTGGTCAAGAGACTAAAGAGATGGAGGACGAGAATGCCTCGAACACTTTGCTGAGGGAGCGAATGCGTCAAATAACTGCCACTGATAGCCCCGTTGCCGTTTTGGACGGGCGAAAGAACGTCGACGACGTGCAATATATATATATATATATATATATACAGGCATGCATGCATACATACATGCATATATTTTGGGAGGTTTAGGTAAAACTTGCAGTTCGGCGGACCACACTAAACACTGTTGGACTCAGGAACGGCGTTGTCCTGCCACCCTATATCGAGTAGAACGAACGCCTGTCCGCCTCCGCCTCCCGCCGATGGCTCAGGGATTTGCGACGCTAACTACGTCGGAACAAAAGCAAAGACTCTTTCTCGCACCGAAGCGTTACTCTGGGCAATGGGCCAATTGTCCGGTTTCTATCGCGCCTTATCCTTGCTCCCCTTGACGATACCGATGCGGCTGCGGATTGTCATCCACCCATGGCCATGGGTACTGGTACTGGTACCCCGAAAATGACGCCATACAAACGTTCGTCCCACCGTCGTCCCGTTCCACATATTCTCGAAATATGCGCAGTACCCAAGCGTGTGTACGAGTTATCATCTTTTGGCATTTGACGCTGTGCCAATTTGACGCGTATGGTACTCTCGGAAGCTGACCCAGACCTCAAGACCTGCTTGAGGTGGCTGGTCAACCTTTTATGTGCTCTCTCTCTCTCTCTTGAAGAACGGCATGCCGGCATGCGTAACAAAACGACGATATCACATTCCGATCAACATACGATCGGCGTTGCTGCCTGTTTAAGCATTCGGTAAAAAGTCGTTAGCCTGAACAGGGTGTGTTCAGTATTTCGGACAATTACCAGCAGCTGATACGGTTTTTGTCTCTTTCCTTGATTGTATATGCATGTCCTACATGGTTTCCTGACTTTTGGTGTGCTTGTCAATGAGAAAAGCGATTAGTTTTTGCGTTTTTGATGCGAATGTATTTATACAGTCTGATACTTTGATTTGAGTTACGTATTGAGCAATCGTTAGCACCTATCGTATCTTGTGCTGTACAAACATGTTGTTCTCGTCCGTCATACATTTCAGTGTATTCGTGTCGATGTTCGTACTTTAGGTCCGATTCTCGTAAAGAAGGAGATTCACTCTTAATTACCAAGCCAAATGGTCTCTTTTTTTCTTGTGTGATGATAGTCTCGTAGTATAGTGTGCAAGGAAAGGGAGGAACTTCTTACGTTTTTTCGTACTTCTCCGTTTTGTTCTGGGTGTTTGGTGTTTTTTTTTCTCTAAATTTCTACGACGTAGATAGGTATGGCAGCCGATTGTGTTTCGTTTGCTCTCCTATGTACTGGCCGCCGTCATCATTGATTTTGTTGTTGTTGTTATTGTTGTTAAAACTGATCTGAAGTAAGCATGCGCTTGAAGAGAGACAGAGGGAACAAAATAGAAAGAGAGATATAGAGAGACAGGAAGGCAACAAGCCAAAGAAAGCCAAACATATCCCGGAACGTTGCCAGACAACAGAATCTTGACGTATCTCGTGTTTCGTCTTAAAACTTACTGAACAATATCTTTGAGCAGGGCGAGCATACGACATCTATCTGGCCCTGAATGGAGACGACACGCGGATGCGATCACAGTTAGATGGCCACTACCGTCATTGTAGTAGTAGTAGTAGTTGTTGAGGTTGTCATTGTTATTGTTGTTGGTACAACAGTGGACCTACGAATGCGAATCCGTTTTTTATTCGACCAATTGCAGTTTTTATTGCTATATGTTTCGCGTCAGAAGTAGGAGTTGTGTAGAGGAGTAATGATCGAATTTTCACTGTGTTTATCGCGATAATAATAATACTAATAATACTAATAATAATAATAACAACCAACAAAAACAACAACAACAACCACTCTGTAAAATCTACAAATTTAACTCGGCAGAAAATTGAGCTCGGCCGGCCTGAATGATGTATTTTACCGTAGATTGGTGTTGTTCGTAGATATGGGCCAATATTTGAGGCACTTTATCTGTTCGGCCATCATTTAATGTGCCCATGTGTTGGTATATATATTTATAATCTCGATCTTTGTATATCCGGTATTGAATCGTGTGTTCGACCTGAGGCGACACATGCTGTTAGATGAAGGAGAAGCCGAACTTTTTGAGATTTGCTTGTTTGGCCGGCGTACAGTGGACACCGTAAATAGACACTGTATTGCCCTACTCTACCATGTATGGATGATTTAGAGTTGTAAAGAATGTTGTGTACCTATGTACATATAGCATCTCGGAAAATATGTTGACTGTGATATATATATATATATATATATATATATATGGGCATTACGATATATTAGGAGCGGCGTCGTCAGCACCCTGCGGTATGTTAGTGCTCAAAGGGAGCGTAGACACGCTCTGTTCAATAAGTGATCATGGTAAACCGCTGACTGCTTAGATCAGATCATCTCCGTCTAACCATATATATATATATATATATATATATATATATATATATATATATATTTATATATATACGGCTAGATAGTGTTTGTCTCTACAAACTCCTTTGCGGGGTATATATGCGGTGATACATGTGTCCTTATACATACGTACTTAGAGATATGTGCTTAGACTGCTCGAAGAGACATTTCGGTGACAGTCTGTTCTTCGTTCTATCTATATATATATATATATATATATATATATATACATATATACATACATTGGGTATGTAAGGCTATCGTCAGAGGAGCGGTAAGCGGGCGTCGATTTACTAGAATTGGTGACGCTTTTCACCTAGCATTAGCGGCACTAACATGTGCGGTTTTGAGTATAGTGGTAGGTGCAAAACGCGTACACCGTTTCTCTGTGCACATGCACGCACTTGTATGCTTATTGTGCCTATCATACGCTTATCATATATATAATGGATATAATGTATATCATCATCGCAATGATGTCGCTCATATTGAATATGTACATAATATTGACCGTTGTCAGCTGTTGTCAGCTACACCGTTGTCAGCTGTTCTCGGCATGTTATTCGCGAGAGAGGCAGTGCAGTGATCTCTTCGGTTCGGGCCAGACAGGCAGGATGCATGATGCTTCGTACACGCCTGAGAGCACAGTCGACAGACGCAGACTCCGTGTCCTCCTCGTGGAAGTTCGTATTCGAACAGGCCAGGTGATGATAGCCTAGATGAAGTATTATATATCTGGCATAGACGTGGCGATTGTCACTCACATGCAAGACCAGGCCAGAGGTGAGAGAGACACTGAAAATATATCCAGGTCTTCAATCTCTCGTCGGAATTGTTCAACTTTATTTGCCCATTCCGAAATTACATATATAGGGGCTGATCTACAACTGGTCGTTGTTTGTCTAATGCATTTATGTTCCGAGATCCTTATAATATATGCATGAGCTCCCTCTGCTGTCCGTATATATATATATATATATATATATATATATATATAAACCGCTTATTTTTGTTTAGCTTGTTAAGAGGCCTGCATTTACATAATTGTCATCGACCTACTATAGTTAGCTATTGTTACAATGTATTCCAGTGTACTCGAATCGGCCCGAGCAGAACAGAGAGCCATCTCGGATAGGTCGGTCACAGCCGGGAAGGCCGGGCGTTCGTGTAACGCATCCGTTGCTAGATTTGCCTTGTGGGTCGCCTGGGTCACTTTTTTTTCATTATGTCAACCCAAAGACGCGCACACATGAATATATGAACTTTTATATTACATGAATATATGAACTATTATATACGTATATATATATATATATATATATATATATATATATATATATTATGTGTGCTACATTCCGGTGCGACGAAGGGGCAAAACTATGAGCCGTGACCACTCTCGTCATAAACTGTTCAACGTCAACGATAGATAGATACACGTAGAAGTTTGCAGGTGTTCGGGCTTTAAAAACTTCAAACAACTCATGCTCGGCCTGATGTGATATATTCTTGTCTCGAGCGGAAATTGCTGCTGCCGTCGCTCGCGTCACTCACTCACACAAAGCGAATACACGCCGCCGAGAGACAAGACCGTACGAGGAAAAGCAACCGGGCAGGGGCGACGCGGCGCCGGTTTACGTATGAATGAAGCGTTGAGACCTGACGGAAGAGCTGCCGAACTCCAAGGGCATTCAACAGACATTGGCAAGAACGGTGTTATTAAACGAGAAACAACCAGATTTTATGGCCACACCACCGCCACCTCAATAACTGTATCCGCGCGCCATAAAGTCCGATTCTTCGTGTCTGAACAAAGCAGAGAGCATGATATGTCGTCCACGCATCATATATAAATACCAATATGTAAAAAGCCAGTGTTAATTTAAGTTATTATTATTATTAGGTTGGACATAATGTAATTTACATGTTTAGATGTGTTTGTAAATGCCCGCCGCGCCTCTGATAAGTCTGCTTTGTTTACAAAAAAAAGACAGTGGAATCTTCGAGAGCTTCGTAAAGTGATCTCATTCGTTGTTCGTTTGCTACATACATTCTGTCAAAATGTACAGCGAAAGATCCTAGTTACATGCAGCAATTTTTTTATGCGTTTTTTTGAAGGCCTTACTGCTAAGAAATCGGTCCGAATAATTTGGAGCGTATTCGCCGAGAACAGCATTTCAAAACTTTGTGCTTTGACATATTGTTCGCCAAGTTAAGCTTTCTAGATGAAGCCCGTTCTAGAAGGCCTATTACGCTCAACGAAGACCACTTGAGCGAAACTGTGACACAGAATCCTCCATGAGCCATGAGAGCCATGTGATTAGCCATGGCCTTCGGGGTGTGTTATGCAATCATCGTTATTTGCTTTCGCGCCCATAGTTTGGTGTCAAAGTTAAACCGATGGGTACCTCATGATTTGAATGAAAGCAACAAAGTGAAGCGTTTAGCAAATCTTATTTCTTCCTGGCTTGCCAGAAATGATGCGTGTCGGTTATTGGATTAAGTTGATGGCTGTGACTAATAATTGTTGTTTTCTTTATGACAATGTGAAACGGGAAAGACGCTAAAGAGACTAGCCTATTGTGATCAGTTTGAGACCGAGTTTTTGCCACCTTCCAGAGGAGGAGACACATTCTCGTGAATCGAAGGGGTGTGTTATCTTCCACCAGGACAACGCGAGGTCGTGTGTGAGTTTACCAGCCTCCGCAGTATAGCGAGCGCATATTCCTTTGGGAAAATGTTCACCGGACATCGTACCGTTACCACCTATTCAGACGTCAGTAGTACTACTATCAGTGACTGAACATTTCTAGTTAATCTCAATCGTGGGCGTCAACAGTAGATTCAGTACGTATCTGGGGTGAAATGCTTGCAATCCGCAGTTAAATTTTGTCGAATAAAACTTGTGTTTTCGGACGTATTACAGTGTAGGAAAGCGTCGTTTCTAGCCGCCGACGGGTCTTCAGAAGGGTTTCTTTCTGCAATGAACGAGTTTTTGTGGGACACTACGTGACGCCACTAAAGCATCTCGAAACCTACCTATATTTTGGTAGGCCATTCTTTCCGTCCGAAGTATCCCGGGAAATAGTTTAGGCTTCTTCGAGTCACGATCTTTACTATCTGAAAAGATACGACTTAGCATTTCGATGCTTTGCTCCGCACCAGGTTGAGAGTTCTTCGGAACCTAGTTCTTCGAAACCCTGCGTCGCTGCAGCAGCTTCATTTTTAAGTATTGTCAGCTAAATGTTAGAGGCGCCTACGCATGAGGGGTCGGTAGGAACATATAGTTAGAAATTAGCTCGCCTGCCGGCTTCGGCGATTATTATTATTATGTATCGGACAAGCACTTGACGAGACCACCACATGCATTGTCTGCTGCCTCGTGAAAAAGTGACAGTTTCGCGTACCTTACTTATAAGTGCATACATTTCGTGTACTCTGTCAGGGTCAACGACCGGTCACCATACATCGCCGGCGGTGGGGCACTCGGTGCTGATTGATGGCGCTAGCGATGATCGCCTATTGACGTGACAAAGCATTCCTTCACAGGTTTGCTTCATGTTCTTGTGTCCTATTTCTTCCGAAAGGTTCTCGTTCACGCTGCACCACCAGCCCGAAACTCACGAGAAAGGTGACGAGGCTATTATCATTTGGTCACAAGGTACTCAGCTGGGCCGATTCTCCACTCCTGATTGTGGGTGTCGTTCGCGGCGATGGGAGGGCGCATGGGAAGCTCATATTCGCTCCCTATCAGGCTTGAAAGGGATATATTCTTCAGTCTCTCTCCGAGCTCTGCAGTGTGCAAGTGAGGAGTTCCGCTACGCCAATGCTGCGCGGGGTGCCTGCGTTTCATTTGCGGTCTTTGCACATGCAGACGCAGAATGCACAAACGTGTGGTGGTGCTGCTATAGTGTGCACTATATGCTTGTTCGACAATTCTATATGTATATATATATATATATATATATATATATATATATATATATATATATATATATATATATATAATTCATGTCGAAAAAATAGCTATATTACAACAAACACTATTTTCGCTCTAAGACAGATGGTGTAATTGTTTTATTTAGCCTGGTAAACTTAATACGAATTTTGTTGACGAATTGCCTAACTTAACTGTAAAATTATTTCCATTTCACTGTGTCCATTGTCTCCACCTGCCACAATAACGGTCGCCATACGACTTAGCATTGATTCAGTTAACTCATCATCATGAATTGCTGTGGTATATTATTCCACTCCTCGCGCGTTCATCATTCATAAACTCCAGAAGTGTTGCGGGAATTGCTGGAGTTAGTTCTGGCTCTTAACTCGTCGTTTCGCTTCATCCCACACAATGCTGTTCGATGGGATTCAGGTTGGTCACTCCACTAAGCTAACTTCTCTAGTTCTACGAGGTACCCTCGAATGAGTGCGCAACCGTGTTTGACCTGGCATTGTCGTGCCCGGTGTTATTACCAACAGCTCTCCCATAAGGTAGCCACACTTGGGGTTTCTGGATCTCATCAACGTACTGTCGGGTAGTTAAACCTCTTATTCCGTAAGAACCGTGGTTTTGAGAGGGACTCTCTCCTTCTTCGTTCAAAGACGTTCGGCCTGTTTGTCTAAGGATATCGCATAGCAAACCGTCAGTGAACTGCCGCCGCAACTGACACGCTCCAATGGCAGGACTGCACAAACCGCGCTTCTCGTCACCGGTACACTATATATCCCGTCTATCGTTACCGTACCGTAGAAAGACACACCTGGTCTCACCCGAATAGAATAGAACACGCTTCACCATTGGTCAAAAGTCCAGCTTTTAGTTTTTGTGATCTCGCGCAGAGAGAAGGCATCGTGTTTGTCTGTGAATGGGCTGTGTTATCAGTTGTGGATGTACACACAGCGAGCCTGTGGAGTTAAGTATTCACGCTCATTTAAAAACAACCTCCTTAAAAAAAATAATTCTAGTATTCACGCTAATACCACCTTCGCCTCGTAGTACGCGCACGAGCAACTATTCGGCGAGCAGCACTGCGGAGCTGTCGGCTTAACCGGGCAGCAGTAAGTCGGCGATTCTTCCGTCCTGATACAGTGTGGCTCGAGCTCTACCCAAATCCGCCCTCCGATAGAAGCTGCCCGTGAGTTGAGATTTCGTTTGATTCGTAGATTCTGCAAACGGTGAATTGGTTCTTTTGCAGTCGAGAAGCTACCGAACGTTATGACTGTATCCAAATTCGAGCAACGCAACGATTTGGGCGGCTCTTCTGGAGTGGCATCCACTTTCCAGAAATCGTTGTTGACTCTTTCACGGACTGACTAGTCTAAGAGACATTCTACTTGTTTGATATGAGACACCTGCCAACCGAACGGAAGTGACTAAGCCGACATGGCATATCCGAGTGTTGTTCAGTTCACTGCTTTATAGGGTAAATAGTGGAACGCATCGCCTCTGGTTGTATTTTAAAGCTAAGCTTTCGTTGTCGGTCGAATGGTCTAGTCATTTTAGGCGCTATTGTTAGTATTAATGTGCTTACGTACATATATGTATACTAGGTGGATCAAAAACCTGGTAGCATGGAATACAAGCAATAGACGGACAAAGACCACGTACTTTTCCTCGGTGCCCATTCTACCCTTTTATTGTTTAGTACAACCCCCCGATGAGCAAATATTCGTAATCCTTAACTCCAAAATATTCTTCTACGGCACATATCACATCATTGTTCATCTGATATCTCTTTCCGGAGAAATACTTTTTAAGGTATCCAAACAGATCAGAGACGCACGGGGCCAGGTTCGGTGAAGCGGTAGATCCAGGTTTCGTCGGCAGTTACAAATGGGCCCAAAGAAATTGAGCGGATTTTGTCTCAAAAGTCCAAACTGTTTTCCGAAATTGACACGTATGTCAATTTTTGCTCACTTGTTAGCTCTTGTGGTATCCACTTTGCTCTAATTTGTTCATGCATAAATGCTGACGCACTAATGCTCATCTCTTCCGTCATTTCGCGCAGCTTCAATTGGCGATCCGTCATCCCAAGTTTGAAGATTTTTAGCACAGTTTTCTCATTCGAGGTTTGTTTTTGGCCGACGTGGACGTGGTGCATCCTCGGTGCCTATCCTACCTCTTTTAAATGAAGATATTGGTAATGGTACTGTACGTCGGTCCATGCGTTTCGTAAACTGCATTTAATTTGGCTTTAATTTCTGTTGCAGTTAGGCCTTCACTCTCACTGGGTTGTCTGGTATGTCACAGTTGCGATACCTGGTACAAACACAATTCAAAACCAATAGTACTTAGTTTTGTTACTTCCGAAGAACGTCTTTCCCCGGCGCTGTAGTCGGCATGGGCTTTTTGAAATTGTAGGCAAGTGATGATGCGACTTTTTGATCCACTTAGTATATATATATATATATATATATATATATATCAAATTATTTTCTTCGAGATTCTTGTCAAAGTAATTGTAGCGTTTGGTCTCGCAAGTACGAATCTTCGCTGAAATTTACAGCAGGTCTGTTATGCACTAACAGCTACTCGACAAAAAAATATATATATAATTGTAAGTGTTGTTCTTTTTATAAGTAGCTATCTGACACGAGCTAACCACAACTACAACTAGCACTAACACTGGTATTGCTGTTGGCAGCAATCCGCTCGTAGTAGGAGACGTGCACGCATTTCAGCGCAGTGGTGGGATACACTGCTCGTGCATGCTCATCAAGCAGGAACCGTGTTTTGCTGAAGCTGTTGAATGTGCTGCGTTGGTGCTATGTGCAGTAATCGGACGGCAAATACTGGTGGTGATTGGCTGTGGTTTGTTTGAAAATATTGCTTGAAATGAGGCAAACATGAATGGGATGCGTTTTTCATTCATTGTTGATGTCGGTGCGGGGCTGTCGACGGCCATGCCATATCATCCAAATGGCGGTCAAACAAAAAAGAAGGGCGTTTCATTTTAGGGCTACAGGAAAATGTGTTTAATAATTATGTCTAATAACATAATACTAATTGTACTCGGCTTCCCTAGGGAAAGAGGTGTCGTGACGCTTTGTCATTCGGTGAGTAGTGGCTACGACTTTCAAGCGTTTGGGCTGCGACAATCTGCTAGGCTGCATCACAACAACCAATCAGCCGACGGATGTTGCTGATTTAGATATTATCAGGAGCAATGCCATTGTGCCAATGCTTGTTCGCAGAACGAAGAGACCAGCACACGTATAGACTATTCGTATAACTTTTTTGACTTTGAAATGTTACCATCTTTACAACGGAAAGTCGGCACACTAGCTGCCAATTTAACGCTAGCTGTCATTGTTTTTCCATTGTTTCCATCGAGATTGATAAAATCTCGTCTCGAAAAATATATTTACTTGGGTGAGTTGGTCTGGTCTGGTTTTCTGTTGTGGTGCACTTCGGTTGCTTGTATTCGTGAGCGTGTCTCTCTCTTTCTGACGACATACCTCGTATGTCTCAATCACTGGCGCACATCTGAAGTGTTTGAAGTGTGGCCCTCCCAATCTACTGTCTATCGTTCCGACCGTGCTTTTATTAGTGCAGTATGGAGGGGGGTATTCATTCGCTCATAAGAGGTGCTTGTTGAGGATTCTGAAGGTGTCCGCGATGGACACAGAGAGGGGTGGAGGATCAGAGAGAGAGAGAGGGAGGAAGAGCGCGCGCTGGAAAAAGGGAGAGAGATATACATATAACCTTCAATAAGAAACATGGATGAATCGACGCTTGTTGAACGCGCACACTACCTGGCGTTTTTACTGCGGCTGCTGCCGCTATTGCCTCGATGGCTCATTGGGCAATGCGGGCGGCAGAATGAATCGAAAATTCGGCCGTGTGACCGATGCAACAGCGGCGAGTGATACCAAAGAACTGCTCGTTCCAGCTTCCAGCTACCCAGACAGTCCCAGACCCGCGATCCGTCACCCACCAGTCGTGACTTAGTCGGCGACACATGACGGATGACAGGACTACAGCCGATGCTGATGTTGACGGCAGTGGTTGTAGCGGCGCTACGTAGATAGATAGATAGATAAATAGACTATATTCATTAGGCCGTCACTAATTGGGCCTCGTTAGACGGCGAGCGATTTCCCCTCGTTAGTCTCAGTTTCGATCAGCTGGAGCAGCGCGATCAGCTGGCTGACCAGTTAGACTACGCTAAGCTGGATTGCTGGCTCGATTGCTGGTTAGGGAGAGACAGCGAGAATCGCGGACGCATAGAAGGCCGTTGCGTGCGCGGGCCGGCAATTGCCATTATCACCTCGTTCTTCTACATAGATAGACCTCCGAAGAATACGCACATGTTAACGGGAGTACAGGTGGAGATCAGGCATGCATATATATATATATATATATATATATACCAGGCGTTCTCGACAGAAGCCCTCTATGCCCTAGATAATATGATGCTATGATACTACATGGTAAATGCGTATATATATATATATATATATATATATATATATATATATATATATTAGCATCATATTATCTAGGGCCTAGAGGGCTTCTGTCGGGAGCGTCTAGTACGCTCGCTTATCCCCACCTGATTGCTAGTGTCCGTAGGGCCGATCTCAGTGCTGCCCTATTCCCCCCCGTTTGCAGTTCACTTCAATTCCAGCCCAAACAGACGCTGCGTAGAGATCGGATGATTTAGAAACACTCGGTTTTCCCCTTCTCCAAATACTCACCCAATCTTCGGCATAATCTTTGCAAGGCAGCCCGATGGCCTTTTGTCGCAAAACATTTTGCATACACGTATATATATGTGTGTATATATATACATATATATATATATATATATATATATATATATATATGTGTGGCGGCCCAGGGAGTCACTTGGAACTCTATGGAAATCGGACATGGGGAGGCGAAAAACGGTAGTCATATTACAAATCAAGTCAGCGTATGATGTTTTCAGTTGAAACATAATTTCGAACGAGCTGGTAGTACGTCCGTCTCTATGGAACACTGGATCTCTCGTAGTCGCAGATTTTGATATAGAACTTTTTTTGCCGTTTTACTTTAGTGCTTCTAGAGAAGGCATTTCCGCGTCTCCATCATATTGGGAAAAATGCTGATTTAAACAAGGTATATATATATATATATACATTTCGACTTAGACATACTTTGTATTCACAATATTAGCGTCATACCTAAAATGATTACTAGACAATTGAAAGACAATCAAATTAATTCACTTTAAAACACGACCAGTTGAAGCGATACGTCCAATTTTCAACCCTATAAAGCAATGAACAGGAAACCGCGCTCGGATATGCGATCTTAGCTTACTCAATTCCGTTTATTTGCAAAAGTACCATATTAAACTCATAACCAAGACTCTAGTAAATTGTTAATCAAATTAATCCCAGGCAGTCAGAGACCTTTCTCATGAAGTATATATATATATATATATATACATATATTCTAACATCTGACGTTGTGTATCGACTTTTTAAGCAGAGATGTTTGTGAATCATAATTTCTATGGTTCCTATTTTTACTATTGATCATTGGGCTTGACTTTGGACATAATGTGTCACTGTACAAGCTGTAAGTTATGGTTTTGCAGACGGAAACGTTAGGTGGTATATATATAATCAAATTTTATTAATAATTTATGTGAAGCGACAATTGTCTCCTGAGAACGTGTGCCCCGGGAATATTACGTTATCTCGTATAAAGTGAGTTTCCCGCGGACGTCGCGTTCCCGCGTTGGACCTCGAGGTCGAGGCGCTGCTCAGGAAAGCCACTGATCTCTTGTCTTCGGTTGCTAGGTTTAGCTGCTCACGTACCCTGTGGAAGAGTTCGCGGACCGCGTCTCCCGGGCCGCGTATATATATATATATATATATTATATATATACACTCATAAATATCGGGTTAGTGAGGTTCACTCTATTCACGGCGGATCCCGGAGGAGGCGAGCGCGTATTGTTAACAAGAAGGGTTATCCGCTATGGTTCACTATTGGGCTGAAAGTCTCTGTTCTGGCGGGTTTATCAGTTTCTACTGAACGTATCTCAATGCGATAGCTCTGCGTTGTTATATGAGTGAACGAACAATCGCATCTACGAAGGGCCATTTCCGTCGAACTTTTCACATCACCTAACTTATACACCTGGCTTTGGCCCTTCAGATTGTCATCTGTTTCGCACACACTTCACAATATTATGAGCAGAGAAAAACGTCGCATGTTTCGAGCGTTATAAACCACTACCTTTGTCACTGTTTACATCTAAAAGGAGGAAATGCCCACCAAAACGCCGCGGCTGCAGTGACGTAAAACCCACGATTGACAATAACCACTAACTACGCCTGCGTTCATTGCATAGCTTTCTCTATGCCGATGACATCGTGTCATATATTATAGTAGTAGAGTATTCATGGATATAAAATATCTCTAGGGACACTACTGGTGACATACATTGAGCACAACTGTTATTATTATTATTAGGGGGGCTAATTTGTAATCTTCGAATGCGACGCCGTTTATCGAGGTTCTGTAAAATCGCTTTCAATTCTTGCCTACGCCTTCACTGCGAAAGTTTCGTACGGGTTTTGGGAAGAAGATTAGATAAATGCCAGAAGCGTTCGGGAGGACGCCGGCAATGTTGGGCAATGCATGGATGGATCCGCTCTTCGAGCAGCGCTACGTTCTCACCCGCTTACCTGTTCACGGGTTCCATCACCAACTGTGCCACTCGGACTAGGTTCCATAGGTCTTGCGATGAGAGCCGCTGTACGTTTTGCGGCCTCATTTGCACTAGATATTATCAAGAGGCACTGAATTTCGGAGTCTTGGGACTGACTCTGACGCGACGTGTGACTAATTGAAGCGATTTTTAAGACCATATTTCAGCTCTGAAAATAAACACGCAAAGGCTTAAAAAAACTCAAATGATGGGCAGTGCGTGATTAATGTAACACTTCATTTTTTTCATGAATTTTTTGATTGAGTAGCACTGTACGTATGCAAGTAGTATGGAGGTTTAGAGTAAGATTCAAAATGGGAAGGAGATTTGCGTGTGCTGACTATCTCCTTATCTGCTAGGCCTTGCGATATATATATATATATATATATATAGTGAGGGACAATAATAACATTTGCTACATATGTTAATTCGCTAGTTGTACGTGTCGTTCTGTGTGTCTGTCGTAAGAAAATCTAACTAATAAATGTTTTTTGTTTGTTGCTGTGTGTTCTTCTGGCTATCAGGTGAGGCGAAAAATCTTCCGCCGAAAGGAAGCTGCAATGCTGACTCTGGCCGCGATGTCTACTTTTCGCTACGACTCGACCAGGAGGAAATCTATCGCACAAGTGTATTCGAAAAGACACTCAAGTAAGTTAATTGTTTATTAGTTGTACAAGTAATTTTGCTAGCAAGCATTTTGTGATTAAAAACAGGCAGAACCGGCAAATGCACAACGCATGCCCTTCGTGAAAGGCGGCGTTTAAACATATCAGGTAGTGATAACTATGTACGTGGAGTACAAGCTCAAAACAATTTTCGACACGGCCTTTCAGCAGCCCGTAGCTCTGAATGGCTCCCCGCAACATTGACGCGTTGGCCATGAACTTCAAAGTTTGTCAGACTCTCCCCTTGGTCTCATCTATCTCATCTATCTAGGCTCTTTGCAACAGAGGAATGTCTAGCAGAAAGTCCAACCAAGTTTAAACAAGATTCAACAGATCCAAGAAGCGCAAAACTGGTATTCGAACCTGGCAACGACAGTTGGCCTGCCTGTCGTCAAGCAACTACGCTAAGCTAGAGCAAGTGCCAAGTATTACCGAGCTTGGAAGGGTGGGGAGAAATCCAGGTTTAGTGGGTTTGTAAGTGCCACACTAGTCACGCAGGCTGCTAGGAACGCATGCGAATTCTGCATTCCCGAAACTTTCGAGAAGAAAAAGCCACTTTCTAAGTGCGTCCAAACTCTGCGAGACAGGGTTTGAGTACAGCAGCTTTTGCTACCGTGTACCGGAACGTTTAATTAGAACATACGTCTTCTCGGTGCTTCACAGCTTCATCCATAAAGCTGTTTGTTCGTTTTTTCGTGGCGAGATTGGACGTGCATACACCAATGCATGCGTAAACGTCTTATCTAGTTAGTTTGTAATATTGAATGAATATAACGCGGGTTTCGGTTTTGTCGATGATCGCCACTCGTATTGGGTGGAATCTGTTGTTTCGTTCGCATGGAACGCTACGCGTTGACCTTACGGGGCGCGCTTCGTGAGTGAGTCACGTTTTCTTCGCCTTGTCGAATGTTGTCGTCAACGGGTCTCGGTGAGCTGATGTTGTCGCGTACCGAAAGACAACAAACCAGTCTAGGTTATCCATACGATCCGACATGGACTGATGATTGGCTGATGCTCCGGCCTACAGCCGGTGAAATCATTGGTATCGATGAAATTCAAATTTCATCGATAACAATAAAACCTGTCGCTACCGTTAAGCGTGTTTGGGATTCGACTGTGGCCGTCGGCCCGCTGACCGGGCCGGTACGAAGTTTTGCTAAACGAAATTGCGTGTTACGTTTTTCAATTTTGCGTTTTCAATATGGGACTGATTTTGAAGACACTGTTTTGCTTCCGGTAATACGAAGTCTCTCGTATTTCCGGAGAGCTCGTAATATTTTTCGATAGAAGACGTAGTTACTCGTCGTTACTCGACCCCAGAACAAAAGCGAATTTTCTTTGCAAAGCAAAAGTCTCAGCAAAAGTCTTTTGCTAATCAGTCGCCTGTTGCTGCTGCTGCTGATACAATTGTAGCTATTATTTTAATTAATTGAGACCGTCTTCTCCAGATGGCAAATTTCTCTAAGTTTAGTAATTCCTCATTGAGCCTAAATTTTCTTTAATTCCACATTTTCAATAATTGTAACATTTAATAGCATTTCGCAGAAAAGAATATCGCCCTTGTCTGCCCGTATCGTCCGCAATTGTTATCGTTTATGTTGTTGGTTTTGTTGGTAATGTGATTTGGTGGTTATTGTTCGTGTGTCTTATGTGTATGTTATGCAATACCACTTATATTGCTTTATGTAAACTGTTGGTGATACATTGATGGTGACCTTACCGTCGACGAGGTAGGTTTCTCCTATTTTCGTGATTGCTTTTTCTCGAATTGCCAGTGTTCCTGTTGCCGCTGTTAATGCTGCTAAAAATGTTTTCTGGCTTTTTGCTGATAAGAGGGGGCGACTGCTGAAAGTAGAAACATTGATGAACGTAACATTGTACGCCTTAAATGCTGACTGAAACCAATATAACATTTCTACAGGCGTCAAACTATTTCGTAACTGCCTACTGCTGAGGATTTAAATGGCGGCTAACCGCAACACGACTTGAAACGATTAAATATATATATATATATATATATATATACAAGGTAAATGCCGGAGTAGATTAAAAATTTGCCATGACATGAAAAACCGTACACGGGCAATTAGCCTTACGGAAAAATCTAAAAAAAAAACAAATATATATATATATATATATTTATATACATGTCAACATCTTGACAAAATATATTTAATGAGCACATAATGGATTCGAATATTATATTCGTCGTATATATATATATAATGGCCACGTCTTGTCATTGGTACATTAAGTCGTTCCTTGTGGCATATCTGCAACACCGTGTTGCCCTGTGTTGATGATGTTGATGAGAGCACGACGAAACGTCCACAAAGTCGAGTGGGCTAAACTACGTATTAAACATCATCAGTAGCTTTGTTTTGCGCCCCGTCTCTCTCTGTCTGTCTGTCTGTCCGCCTGTCTGTGTCTATGACTGACAACTGAGCGATTATTGGCTTCGGGTTGATTCGCAGCATCGTTACATGCCGCTCACACGACGGCGACCATGACGACGACGTTCAAATAGCAACTATTTGACATTTGACGCACCGACCGAACTGCGTTATGGCGCATTCGTATACGAAACGATTCCACCACCAACAGCAGTGTATGCTGCAGCTGCAGCTGCTACTGCTGCTGGCCCATATGCTGAGTGAGTGGCGGCCATCATGGCCTCCACCTCATCATGCTCAACGAGCGACGAACGAACGAACCAATGGACTGGATGCGTGCTTACGCGTGCACTGTATGCATACGTAATCGACATATATGTGTTTTGTTAGTGTCTATGTCTATGTGCGTGCGTGTGTCTAATGCATTTCTACGCAGGCGGACCTCGTTTTTAGGTGAATGCGCGCGCCTGTTCTCGAACGAATCTGATAGATCTGTGTATTCATTCGATGCAAACGAGAACAGACAGAGAGATCTGCTATTTACATCCGCTTGCTTCTTCATCGTTGTCGTCGCCGTCGTCGCCGGTGCTGCAGCGGCACATCAATGTTGTTTGTATCTGTCGCTGCATAGAGCGTCAATGGTGAGCAGCGCAACTCGCGAACAGGAGAAGGAGGTCTCTCCAAAGAGACCAAGTCCCACCGGCCAGCCAACCAACCAACAGCCGCGAATCGCCGCGGCTTTCAAAGCGTCTGCCTGCCTATCTGCCTCCCGGCCGCCGATCAAACGAAGCGTTCAAAGGCAACTCGAGCAGCTCGAGAAGCGCGCGACGCGTGCTGACATGTTGTTTGTTGATGGCGGGGGCAGATGATCGCGTCATATTATGCGCGCAATGTCTACGCAGCGTAGCGATTCTTCCGGTCTTCGTTTTCTCCTTGTTCTTCTTCTTTTGGCGTCTTCACTGCGGGCCCCGCCACATCTGGTCCATCGTCAAACAAATTCAGTCGATGGTGGTGCAGCAGCTGCCGCTGTCGTTGTTGTTGTTGTTGTTGTTGTTGTTGCGGTTGTTGTTGTTGTTTTGCTATTGATGACGGTGTTGTTGTTTTTGTCGTTATTATTATTATTATTATTATTATTATTATTATTGTTGTGATTATTGGTGGGGGTAAGACGGTCGGCAGCTCTTTGCGAGCGGGAAGCGACATAGTCGTTGATGTACGTACTTACGACGATCAGTGTGATTCGATGTGGGCGAATATGTGTCTGTATTGACGAGACTGGCTGCATTCACTCTTAAGCCACTAAGTTCATTCTCCCATCTTCGTCCTTTTTTTTTCTTTCAATATGACCATTACTCGTCTACCTACGGCAACGATTTCCATCATGTGAACATGTGACTTTTTTTTTGCCTCGCTCCTATTGGTACTACTGCAACAACTACACTACTGCACTACAACGCTTTGGTACTGCTTGTCGTGGTCGAGTCTGAAGTCTCTTCTCTGCCAGGGAAGCAAACCAAGGGGGCAGGGAATCGTGCTCCATTTTATGTGCCGTTCGCTGGAAGTTCAACCGTGCTGTTACTATATATATATATATATATATATATATATATATATATATATATATATATACATATATATAGACAAATATATATATATATATATATATATATATACACATATAAAATGACAGAGAGAGTGAGAGAAAAAG
Organism: Dermanyssus gallinae; assembly: GCA_003439945.1. NCBI lineage: Eukaryota > Metazoa > Arthropoda > Arachnida > Mesostigmata > Dermanyssidae > Dermanyssus > Dermanyssus gallinae. The sequence continues at coordinate 58,584 of QVRM01002221.1, forward strand.
AGAGGCGGAAAACCACCACTGTGGGTATGGCGTCATCGGTGATAGTTAACGCTCGCCGACGTTGTCCCCCGAGCGTCTTAGCGTAGGGAAACGGCAACAAGGCTACAACAACAGGCATATATATGCCTGCAGCGATAGTGGGGATGATGATGGTGGTGGTGGTGGTGCCGGTGCCGGCGGCCAGGGGACGAAGCAACGGGGGGGGGGGGGGGGGGGTGTCAGTGTCACAGCTCTATGAGGGTAGTGCATTACTCTGACATTTGACGACGATGATGAAGGCGATGAATCACGGACGACTTCAGTGAACCGACCGACCGACTGTCCGAGGTCAACCAACCGACTGACTCACTGAGTCACGAATGAGGACTGGCGGGGGTTCAGGTGGGGTGTGGGGGGAGCGGGAAGGGGAAGAGGGGGGGCGTCGTGAGGTGTCGTCGTTACAGATTTGCGGTCACTAGTAGGACTAGCTAGCAAGCTCCACACCGCCGCCTTTCTTTCGTGGTCGCTGCTTAATACCGGCTACCGGCGGGTTCGCTGCCGGTTGTTGGATCGACAAACGTAAACAGATAACCAGATAGATGACTGATGGCGATGGTGGTGATGATGGCCATGACGATGGCGATGATGCTGATGGTGAAGTGACTGGGCTGGTGATGGTGAAATGGTGATAAACTAGAGTTTTCGGGCTGACCCTGACAGCCAAGATTTCAGTCTACGGAACTGTTTTTCACATTGCTTCATAGACGGACAACCCCCATAAATACAAATCGCTGCAACGGTGGGGCTCGAACCCGCGCACCTGCTATGTGTCTCCTCCGGTTACGAGGCGCAGACGTAAGCCACCATGCCACCACCGGGCTCGACCCGTGAAATGGTGATGGAGGCGTCATTTCTGGCTGAATGGATTGATGATGCACAAGAACACCAAGCTTGGCGCAAGCAAGCAGGCAACCGCCTGTCCTCTCGTCCGGCTCGGTGACGCCGCCGGATAAGTTTGACGACAGCAATCACACCTCGATGCACCACTGTTTATGCATCAATAATTCTTGGCTGACTGGCTGGTAACCGAGAGAGAGAGAGAGAGAGAGAGAGAACGGCAAGAATAAATATTGTAAGAGGGGTGGTGGAAAGTCGGCAGGCAATTCAACTTTCGGTAAGCAAAAGAGAGAGAGAGGACAAAGCGGGCTCGCAAATAAATGATGGGGCCGACGAATTCGACAAGCGAAGTTGGTCGTCGTTGTTGTTGTTGTTGTTGTTGTTGTTGTTGTCCATCCTCTCATACCTTTACGCCTACGAGCGTGGCAGTGGCGAATCAGAACAGCGTCAGCGGTGACGGCAGTACAACAGCGGCAGAGCAATAATCACATGACAATGATTGACAGCAACAACAACAACAAAAACTTTAGCAACAGCATCAACAATAACAACGACGACGATGACGACGACGACGGCACGCTTTCATTGACTAGTTTTGTTGTTGCTGTTGTTGCTGCTGTTTCTGGTCGATGTTACGATTGTTACGGTTGATTGTAGGTGTTGCCCTTGCTATTGTTGTTGTTGTTGTTGTTAATACTGCTGTCTGTGTGCTTTTTTGTTGCTGTTTTTTTTTTATTGTTGTCGTGCGGTGTGGGCCGCGTCATCACCGTTGGTGTTATGATTTTTGCTTTTGCTGCGATTGCTGACCTATTTCATGATTTTTATAACGCGGTGTCGTCCTCACGACTTACGTTGCTGTTGTTGTTGTTGTTATTGTTACTGTCTTCATTTTTCGCTCGGGGGACTATTGTAGCTGGCGCTTGCAGTGTTGCTGTTGTTGCTGTTGCTGCTGTTATTGTGGTGGCTGCTGCTGCGGTTGTTGTAATTGTTGCTGCTCTTGTTGCTGCTGCTGCTGTTGTTGCTGTTGTTGTTGCTGTTGGCGTTGCGCCAATGTGTTATTCTTATTACAGATACGTTGAAGTTAAGCGGAGCAGCGCTCTAAGTGAGCGAACTAAGCAAGCGAAGATGAGTAGGCACATTTCATAAACAATAGGGTAGGGCAACAGGAAGAACAATAGCAGGAGCAACCGCTACAACAACAAAGAAACAATAAAAAGAACAACAACAACAAAGAAACAATAAAAAAACACCACAACAACAACAACAACAACAACAACAACAACAACAACAACAACAACAACAACAGTAATAACAATAGCAATGACAAGGGTGAGGATGGTGACGTTGACGGCAGCGATAATCATCTTAATGCTAATCTGGAAAACAGTTACCCCTGACTGCTCGGTGTTTTTTTTTTCGAACGTTGACATTCTACCGTTTGCTGGTTGCGAAAGGTGCGCACTGATTTCAACCACGCGGACACATACACGCCGCCGACAGCCAGAGAGTCTGATAACTATGAAACACGCACACACGGAACGTATGGCCAAACGCATAGTGCTGAACTGCATAGCATGGTAATACTACAAATAATAAGTATACTTATAATAATAATAATAATAGTAATGAGGCCGATTACAATAGAAAGTATGCCACACCTCATGAGAACAAGAGCAAAGCTCGCAGCAGCAGCAACAGCATTGGCGACATCGGTTTAACGTCGACGCGGTAGCACTCATCTTCATATTCATTCATCTTCATCATCATCATCATCGTCATCAGCGTCTTGTTCATCGCCTTCATGATGCTCAGCTTTCGCTCACGCCGGCGCCCACGGCAACAACAACAACAACAACAACAACAACGATGACGACACCATCATGGCCCATGACATCGACATCCGGCCACACCAGGTGGGGGGTGGGGGTGATGGGGAAATATATGGTGTTCGCCTCTCGGGGTTCGCTTTTTGGTCTGTCTGTCTGGTAGTTAGATGATATAGTCTGCTGGTGCCCCGGCGCCTGTGACATCTAGCTACCCCGCGCGCTATGCGACCCCTCGTCACTATAGTGCTATGCCGACAGTCCATCAGTGACCGTGTCCCCCAGCGCCCAGCCCAGCGCGGCCGACCAACCGCTAAGCGCGTGTGAAGAGTTGATTCCGCTCCTCCTCGTCTAGGCTCTCCCCCCCCCTCTCTCTCTCTCTCTCTCTTTCTCTCTGCAGCCACTGCCGTTAGCAATTAGTACTTCTTCTAGCACTAACACTGTTACCACCTCCCCCCGCCCCCCCCTACCCCCCCGCGCATCTCCCGTCCCCCCAAACGACGTGTGTTGCAACCGACCCCACTAAGAGACCGCCGTTAGCCGTAACGAATGGCCACGGTTGCTGGACACGGCCAGCCGGCAAGCCACAACAACAACAACAGCAGCGCCAACAACAACAATCAACAACAAATAACAACGTCAACAACAACAACAACAACAACAAATAAGAACAATCAACGTCAACAATAGTGTCAAAATCTAAAACAACACAAATTACAACAATGACCAATTCACTCAGGAGACACTAATTAAGTGGACAACGACCACGACGATTACCAGGGGGAGGGGGTTCGCTGGTTATTGCTGCTAGTAAGCTTGCTAATTCGCGGTTATGATCGTGATTGTCAAAACGTTACAATACAAAAGTATGTACAGCAAAGCAAAACACTTGTGCTGCTCGCCTATTCGAGCGTTCAGTATTGTGTCGCATGTTGGTCACTGGCAGACTCATTGATGATTCGTGATGGCGTGCGTATGTGTATGTAATTGTGTGAATTTGTATTGTAGTTGCTATTGTATTGGAGTAAGTGGTACTGGGGGATGAGAGCATGTGTGTTGAGCATTGAGTGGACGCGTCGCTTATATTACAGCTTATTTATTATGTGCACTTTTAGAGAGAGAGTGGGAGAGCGAGAGAGAATCCACCCATATTTGCAATCTTAGAGAGAATGCATTCAACTGCGTCTGCGATTTCTAATTATAGTCACGCCGCGTCGTTTTAAATGACCGCACAAATTACTGCACTTGAGCGTTTGCTCGTATATATATATATATATATATATATAGAGCCGCCAAATTGAACAAATCGATATCAGGAAACAAGCCAGCCGGGCGGGAACAATCATCATGCCTAATATTTGAAAACATCCGCTGAGTCGTTCGGACTGCGTATCGATCATAATGATACGCGTTCAGTGTCCATCGTTTTGATTTGACGTTCAAAGATAAACAAATACTCGTCACAATCGTCGACTCAAAAATACCACAAGAAAAAGACACCAATAAATTGTGTCGCCAACGGTAGAGCTTCCCACACACTGTCCGCACATGGCTATCTGATAACGAATCTACAGCTCGAACGTGCGGAATAGGGTCCCTCTCTCTCTCTCTCTTTGTGTGAATATGTGTATATGCGTATGTATATAACGCATTTCCCTTGTTGGCTGTTTCAGTTTGCCAACGTATTTTTAGTTCTTATACGTAGTAAAGGTTTTACGTTACCTCATATATATATATATATATATATATATATATATATATATATACATATATGTATATATATATATACATACATACATATCCGGTTGTCCGCTTTGATCATAATAAAGCATAGCAGAATTTTGAGCAGGCCTTCGAAGTCGCAGACAGCATAATGCGTCGCTTTTTCAAATCCCGCATTTGCTTTTCCCTATTATCTCTGTCATCAATACCGCCTGACCTTATCTGAGTGCAGCAAACACCCACACAGAAATCGTCACAGTATATATATATATATATATATATATATATATACATGGAGCCGCCATGCATTCAAAACAGGACAAGAGAGTGTTTTCACATTTTCCTCTTATTGTACCGTCTCTTGCCTACCCAGTTTATGTTTTATGACTGTATTCTGAGCAGCCTCCGTGATCTGTTATCTATTCACCATATATGCCAATTATTACAAAATGCTTGTGCGATATCACCAAAGCTCAATAATGGCACGTAATGGCGTAATAAGGATGATTATCCTTCACAGCACTCGATAGTGGCCGTGCTGCTAGATAACAGAGAGCACTGACACAGAGTCTTTTCTTACGGATTTATTTTTGGTAGTCGAAAGCCTCGATTATATAGACTCGTGTATATCTATATATATATATATTATTCGTCGATCATATAGACTCGTATATATATATATATATAAATCTGCGCACATAGACATACGTGGACATATATGTCTATATGCATACATGTGCCCGGACTCTTAAGACCGGTCTATCTTAAGAGTCTAACTCTAAATATTCCGGTTGTTTTAGGCTTCAGCTATATTGTCTGTTTGTACACGTATTGTGTATCTCGTGTTGGTTTGAATAGCCCCCATTAGAGGAGTCTCATTTGCGTTTATATCATTTTACTTTAATTAGGATAACTGTCTGGCTGGCTGGGTTGTAGAACGAATTAATTTACTACCTGATCAAGTATATATGAAGTGCCTTTAATTTATAACACGTCCGATGACCGTGACTTCATTATTCGGTAAGGCTAATGTCCGTATATATATATATATATATATATATATATATATGTGTTGCTTAACATGCATTCTTCGACCGTTTCTATGTCTCAACGGTTCTCGTTCCCGTCAAAACTTCGAGAGGTCGTCCTGGTTCGTTTAAGCAGATGTACTTGCAGGAGAATGTGTTGTTTTTTTTTGCCGTTGTTGTCGTTGTTGCGGAAGCTGCGTACACTGTTGTTGTTGTTGCTGTAGGCGCTGCGGCTGTTAATGTTGTTGTTAAACTGTATGCTATAGCTGAATTGGGTTGGCGCGTATTGTGAACTAGAACATAGACGTGAACTAGAACTAGTGCCGACCAGACATGAATGGGGTGGCGGTGATTTTATCCGTTTCGTGCGGGCCAGCGAGCGAGCGAACGAACGATCGAGATTGAAGATATTCTGACGCGGGTCTACTACTACTAGGATAACAAGCCTATGGCAATACCAATCCACAAGGTTATGCGACGTCAATTGTACTGCTTGGTTGGTGGCCGCTGCTGGGGGACCATGGTCGATTACGACCATTTCGTCGTACACTCTACTACTAGTCTAAGTGAGTGAAATGCCGGCGCTGCCGACGGTCGTCTGTCTCATAACGCCGATTGTTGTTTTAAGTGACGACAGCATTACGCTAACTACGGTAGGGTAGCACAGTAGCAACGAGATGAGCGGCCGCCCGATAAGGCGGTGGCGGCGGGCGGCTGTGAATGAACGAACGCCTCCCGTTCTTCTTCTTCACGCCTTCCGTTCTTCTCCCGGTAGCGTACCTTACCTGCCTTGTTTTCCTGTGTATGTTCGCCTTTCTATTGTTTTGGTGTCTCGTTTTTGTCAATTTCCTTCTCCCTCGTCGACCCCTCATCTTCATCCTCCGTCTCCTTCTCCTCTTCCTGTAGACTCCCTGTAGATAGAGCAGGTAAAGCGTAGGTTGAGTTTCTATCCTACTCGCTCGTATCCT
>QVRM01002221.1:70000-142500 GCA_003439945.1 Dermanyssus gallinae
GCGGATAAATCGATCATCACGGGGCGGCCAACACCTTGAGCGTGAATGTGAATGCGTGTGTTTTTCTGTTACGTTATGTAAGGTATCGTTTTCTTCTCTCGAGACGTCTTTTCATGCAAAGCTATCGAACATTTTGGATTGCTTCGTCAACAAGTTACAATTAACACGTTTTGTAACTTGCTTCAGTGTTCGACCGAATGGCTATATATATATATATATATAAATACACGCAAGCACTGCTGAGTGTGCAAACGTATTGTAAATAATTAATAGATCATTAGAATATTATATATATATATATATACATGTATGTATATATATATATATGGACACATGCGAATTCGTATTGCTACCGCGTCCTTTACGCTCAACGAGCATCATGCAATGCGATTCGCTGCCATACAGCAAATGTTACTGCCTGTTGAATACCACATCAAAACCATGGTACAACACTCCTCTTTATGTCACAATAAGGGGTTATATATATATATATATATATATATATATATATATAATTCTGTTCTGGCGTTATCAGAACAGAGACAATTGACAGCTGGGCGGCGTGGCGTGTCTTATTCTGCTTGTTTTCACATTCTTCATGCGTCAATTTAGGACTATATCGTTTTTCATATAATATTTTTCATATTGCTCCTTTTATGAAGGCACTGTGCCCTATAGCTTTGTACGGTGGCATTACCTATCGAAATTTGGAAGTCCCTTGAAATAGATATGTAGTCACTGTATTTTTGTGGTACCACAGGTACATATATATGCATAAGGACCCGGAACCAACACGAAATAATGCTCTAACCATAAGGTCATAGAATTATTTGCGCGGATGTCTGTGTAGATTGCGCTCTGCGGTGTTATTTATCTTGTTGTTATATATATATATATATATATATATATATATATACTACACATAGCACGTTTGTTTGTACGGCCGGTGACCAAATGGCTACATGAAAATCTCAATCGTTGTCGAGATCGAGAGGACAATATATATATATATATATATATATATATATTTACTTTTCGAGCGGAGAGCATCGCGGCTTCCTGGCCTGGATAAGGTGTGAAGGAGTCAAGTGAGTCGAGATTAAAGGAAAAGGTCGCTGCCGCCCTATTCGTTTTCGAGCGACTTTTCAAGCTGCTCAGAGGGCTCGATGTGTTTTGATATGTCTCACGATAAAAGGCCAAAAGGAACGCGCTGGCGAGTAAGGAAGGGTACGTATTTATGAGAGAAGCAAATAAGGATGGTATTTACGAGAGGAAAACCTTCGACTGCTGTATATGCTGGAAGAACAGCAACACGACTCTCATATCGATGACTAAATATATATACATATAAATATATATATATATATATATATATATTTATAAATGTTGAGCACTGGCAACATTCTGTTCTGTGTATTGACATTATATCCGCGCATATATATATATATATTTATAAATGTTGAGCACTGGCAACATTCTGTTCTGTGTATTGACATCATATCCGCGCATATATATATATATATATATATATATATATATTTATAAATGTTGAGCACTGGCAACATTCTGTTCTGTGTATTGACATCATATCCGCGCATATATATATATATATATATATATATATATATATATATATATATATATATATATATATATATATATATATATATATATATATATATATATATATACATATATTAATGCGCATATATATCTCAAAATGGACTGCGCTAAGATTTCCGCCAGATGCTAGCGGAGAATCGTTGCATCAGTGCGTCGGCCTGACCTGCTTACTCATTCAGGTTAATAGGCTCTGCGCTTGTTGGGCACGTACGGGCAAAGAGAGAAGGGGCGGAGGGTCTCCCACCGTCTCTTGCCGCGTTCTGTACACGGGTTTTCTTCTGTGTGTTTCGTCTTGGGCTATCTCGGGTTTTGTGCCCTGGGAGCTCATCCATCCACTGGCTTCGAGCCAATGGAACGGTCTGCCGAGAGGCCTGTCGTCGTCTATTGGAATGTGCCTGAGTGCTGGCGTGGTGTAGAAATCTGCGGGTATGTGGCTATGTGCCTGTGTGTGTGTGTGTGTGAAAATGAAACGAGGACCAATTAAGGTCCACGTCGGGGGTGTGATAAAAATCGACCATCTCCTTGGCGCGACCACTACCCCCGCCGCTGCTGCTGCTGCTGCTACCGCGTTCGGCGCCATACATAACGGAGAAGGACGAGGAGGGGGCGTGAATTGTCAGCCCCGGCGGCGGGCCGCTTAAACATTAGTAACAATAGTTGTCTTAGTTAGCGGCGTTCGGTCTCGTGAACGCGATCGAGGTGGAAGAGCCGTTCATTAACTCGTGTGAACGCTCAGGGAGAAGGGGAACGAACGGGGGGGACCGAGCGGGGTCCTCCTCGGGCAGGGCCTGCATTATCGCGGCTGGGGGTCGTATCGTCGGCGGGGGAGCGAGGTAGAGAAAGGTCGCTGGGTGGCCGTAGGGCCTGGCGGGCAACAACGCCGAGGTTGTCTTATTGTGGCTCATTGTCTGAGGGTGATTTCCATTTGAAATTTTAAAATTCGCAAGAGGCGATTGTTTTTGTGTTGCTCGTCGACACAAAATCGCCAGATATCTGCGTATGGGCAATACTGTATAGGCTCTTCCCAATTTCGCTCATTGTGTGGTTGAAGATTTGTGATAGCTTTGTTGTCGTATGTCGTTATTTGAAACTATGTTCGATAACGTGTTTGTTTAACGTAACACAAGGTTAGTGTTGTTTTGTTGTCGACACTGTTATTGTTATCGATGTTGTTGCTTGCAGTCAGATCTTGTGGCTCATTGTCCGTTGTTGAGACTACTTCGCTATTGTTGTAGCTGGCTAAAGTAATGAATACCGATCTCGAAAGCACGAGATACGGCGACAGTGGATGGTTTCGTTTATTTTTTGGTCACTGCCCTATGTTTGCTTAGATCGCTTGAATTTTCAAGCGACAGATTTTCACTCGCCGCCTCCGCGAGTAATGTCATATAGTTCAGTCATCAAATAGTCGTCAAACAAGCTAACTAGTTCGTTAGCCTTTGGTTGGTTAGTTCCCTAGTTAGATTCTGGCGGTGTGATCGATTATCAAAATGACGATGACAACAACGGCAACAACAACAACGACGAGAACCATCATCATGGTGAAGAATGAAGTAGCATTATCGTATGGCCTTGGTGAAGTCAGGTCGCGATAATGCGACTGATGGCCGGCCATCGGTCTGAAGTCGCACTGTCGATCACCGCTGATGATCACTGATCACTGGTCACCTTTTTTCCGCCACCGAAAATAGGCGCAGGCGTCTCGATCATTGTCGTTCTACTCAAGTATAGCAGTGGTCGCAACCGGCGGGTGGTCAAGAAGTTTGCCGAGCAGGCAGTCAGTGGTAACAGTTGTGTGCCAGTGCTTGACTTGTGGCTGTGGGTGCTGTTGAAACAGTTGTACTTGTTTTTATTATTTTTTTATGGGGGGGTGAATAGTAATGCACCATCTATTTTTATTGAGATGGTGCATTACCATCCATCTCTTTTAGTATTGATTGCTCCCCGTTTTTTTTCGGTCATGGTCGATTTTTAATCCACTCCGGCATTCACCTTGGGTTAAATTGGGAACCATGAAAACCAATTTAGGAGTGGCCGGTCTGGGTCTTGAACCCAGACCTCCCGAATGCAATGCAAAGGCTTTTGCCACTCTAAGCCATCTTGCTCGGTTCTTGCAGTTCTTGTTGTTGGAGTAATGGGGATAATTAGCAACAAATCCGAAATAGGTGTGTAGTTGCAGGTATGAATGAGATGACGGCAGCAACAGAGACAAGAATAAAAACAACAACAACAACATGAGCAAAAGCAACAATACTAAAAACAACACTTCGTGCCGTTGTGATCATATTCAGCGCCAGCAGCAGCAGCAGCAGCGGCCGCGACACCAAGAAAACCATAACAACATAAACTCTTCAGGGGCAGGAACGTCTAGGGCCACATAACAGACTGTCATAACGTTAAAGACAACGCGTAACATTAACAACAAAAATAACCACACAGAAGACGAATCTTGCTGAACCAACAAGCGAAACCGCCAGGTTGGAGGAGAACGGGACACAGAACACAGGAGTACAGTGGTGGTGGTGGTGGTGCCACGAAAACCTGAAGAGCACGACGCAACGCGGGGTGGGTGGGTGGAAGTCATCGTTAGAGAACTGGGCCACAGGAGAATACCGTGGTTGACGGCTTCGGTGTCATCGTCGAGTACACCTGACAAGAGGTGTCGTCCCGAATGCAGCAGTGGTGACGGCGGCTTCGCTCGCTCAGTTCAGTCATTATTGAGATTTCACCCACCAAAGAGGATTAGGCCCGGATGGCCGCGGACTTGAAGCGAGGGTTTGCGCCTATGCGAATGAGTTCATTTGCTTAATGAGTAGTATAGGGGCTACAAAAAAGTTTTTTTTTCGGTTTTGTCCGTAAAGAATCATTATAAAATTCGAAAAATAGTTGTAGTTGTTGTTGTTGTTGTTGCTGCAGTTGTAGCAAAAGCAACAGCATACATCAAGGCGATATTTAAGGTTCGAGATTTTAGGATGGAATAGTGAAATACTATAGCACCATTAGTGAAGGTGTTATTGTTGCTGTTGCGATTGTTGTAGTCGTCGTCGTTGTCGTCGTCGTTGTTGTGAAGAACGTGATCATCTTACCATGTTATTGTCATTGTGCCACTGTGCGGTCGCACAGCTGCTGCAGTGTGACGTTAAGACCTCGTGTCGCCGTAGGTCGTTGTCAAATGACGTGTTTTTGGTTCTGTGTTGTAGGCAATGGTGAACGATAGTTTATCATAGAGTTTTGCTTGCTTGCCAAGTGTCGATAGAGTTGGGTGTGCTTTCGCGCAATACCCTTGCAAAAACACATTGTAATAACTAATACTCATCATCGCCACCACCACCATGATCATCATCCGCATTACAATAGTAATATTATTACATTACAGTAGTAATGAACGAATCGTAGTCCCAAGTAAGAATAGGAATACCAGTAAACGATGCGAGAATGATATCATGCACAAGAAACAAAGTTTTTGTCAAAGCCGACACACACATGAAGTACATGAAGTATGCGTGCCCTATGAGCTCTGCGAGAGGGTCGCGTGTTCCGAAGGAAGTCCAAATTCGCAGCTGATGAATATGCTGACAACATCAGTGCGTCATGCGGCGGCGATCATGTGCGGCCATGCGTGCCATGTGTGCCATGCGCAAGGAACCGGGGGAAGAGGCAGGTCCGTGTTGTCCAATGAAAGCTGTCGATAACTACTACAATGACAAGCCGCAATAAGCCCGACAGGCACTTTTACCAGTGGCGTTGATCGCTGAATGATTTCATTCATCTATAGACTAAGCGTAAATAATTCATGAACTGTTACATCTTTGGGCGTTAAGACATTGACGCGATTCCTCGACGATCAAGCGAATCGAAACGATTTTTTTTAAATGTCAAAGCAGGATTTTGCAGCTAGACCTTGGAAATGACTGGAGCACTAGTCATAGATATATTCTACCTATTCCAGTAGGAATAACATTCACAATTTGCTTTATTTTTTAAAACCTCATTGATTATCGAAATATTATATATGCACTGATCGCGTAGGGAAAACAACGACTAAAACGAGTCTTCATCAATAACATATTGAATGAAAAATAACTTGTAATTATAAAAAATCAAAAACATCAGTTAGTTAGTTTCACGAATATATATATATATATATATATATATATATATATATATATACTTTTCTGACGTTAATTAAGATTGATAACTACACATTTTTCATGTTTGGTCAAATATTTTGCCTCTTGAAGATCACACGTCTAATTCTAATCAGAATTATATTCAGCATTCATTTTACCTGCTTTATAAATATATATATATATATATATATATATATATATAAATATATCAAATAATTTATCCATGCTTTCTTCCACCACACATCTATTTCTCTGTCTGTGCATGTATCTAACAAGCAATTAAGCAATGAATGATCTTTGAAATTTTACATCCATCAATATCTGTATTAATTTATCCATCAATCCACCAATCCAGTTATCAATGCATTCATCTACCTGTTCACTTTTCCATCAATCAACCTATCTGTTTATCTATCTATCAAGCTGTCATCAGTGATGCATCGATTTATCCCGTCCGCCTGTTGACTTTCTGTGTGTGGGTGGGTGTTCGTTCGTTCGTCTGGCCATCCGCATCCGAGCTTTCTGTTGTCATTCGTCTAACGCATGTTCTGCTACTAACCATCCAGCTGGCTACCAGACTATGCTAAATAATTAGAGAGGATGATGATGATGATTGATGATAATGACTGGGGTGGTAATTATAGATAGATAGATAAGTGAGCTCACCGTCTAATCTATCTGGTAGTCGCGGTGTTGGCGGTGGCTGTCTCTCCCGCTGCCGCCTTCTCTCATCTCTCGCAAAAGCAGATGCAAAAACACAGCAGCAGCAACAACAACAACAACAACAACAACAGCATCAGCAACAACAACAACAACATCAGCAGCAATAACAACAACAACAACAACAACAACAACAACAACATCAGCAGCAGCAGCAACAACAACAACAACAGCATCAGCAGCAGCAACAACAACAACAACGACAACAACAACAACAATAACATCAACAACAACAACAACAACAACAACAGTAATAACAACAACAGTAACAACAACAACAGTAACAACAACAACAACAACAATAACAACAGCAGCAACAACAGCGGCGGCATCGGTAAGATCGCTACAGTGTGTGGTTAGCATCACGGCTGATTGACTGACTGACTGAGCGGCGACCGGTGCCGGCATCCCCTGCTTGTCTGTCTGCTTCCAAGGCAGCCGGCTGGCCGGCGTACGTCACGCCATTACTACTGCCATTGCTACCACCACCACCCCTACCACCACCATCCACGCCACCACAGCCACCGCCATGACGATGGTTGTCGATGGTCCTCATGTATCGTCTCTCTATCTATGGTCACTGTAGAGTAACAGCAGCGGCAGCGGCGGGGGCATAGCGTACTTCTTCCGTAGCCACCTCTAGTAGCAGCAACCACCGTCGTCGTTGTCGTTGTTGTCTCTCGAATTCGTCGTAGACTTCGTAGTAGTCACAGTGAATTAGCGGTAGTAGTAGTAGTAGTATAACAACCACCCGAATGAGAATGAGCACAACGCCGATTGAGCGCTGACGGCTGCTGGCATCGTGATGCTTGTTGTTGCTGCTGTTGTTGTTGCTGTTGCTGCTGTTGTTGTTGCTGTTGCTGCTGTTGTTGTTGCTGCTGTTGTTGTTGTTGTTGTTGTTGTTGTTGTTGTTGTTGTTGTTGTTGTTGTTGTTGTTGTTGTTGTTGTTGTTGTTGTTGTAGCTGTTGCTGGTGTTGTTGTTGTTGTTGTAGCTGTTGTTGTTGTTGTTGTTGTTGTTGTTGTTGTTGTTCTTGGCGGTCTTGGCATTGTTGACGAATTCGACGTTTTCCTCAAACTTCTTTCTTGTTGTTGTTGTTGTTGTTGTTGTAGCAATAGAACTCGTAGTAGTGATGCCGTAGTAGATGGTTGTTGTTGTTGTTGTTGTTGTTGTAGTTATTGTTCTCAGTAGTCGTTATAGTCATAACTGTAATACTACCAAGAGTATCTACCTATCTATCAATGTATCTGGTTATCTAGCTGTACAGCTGCCAGCTGCGCTATGCCGGTGGTAGCTATACTGGCGACATCATCATCACCATCACCACCACCACCACCACTACGGTTATCGCCATCCAAATACGACGACGACGACCAAAACGAACCAAAAGCAACAAAAAGGAAAGAAGAGCACGAACCACAAGCTCATGGGGTGAACATACTGGGGGTGGGCCTAGAAGAAGGGGGTCAAGATGATACATAGGAACGAGGTTACGTTGTTATTGCTGCTTCTGTTGTTGTTGTTTTTGTTGTCGTCGTCATTGATGTTGTCGTTGTTGATGTGTTGTCGTCGTCGTCATTGTTGTTGTTGTTGTTGCTATTGTTGTCGTCGTCGTCGTGATTCTCATCTTCATCATCGAGCAACGTCGGCGGCATACGGCCGAACGAAACAAAGCATGCTGCCCTGTAGGCGCACACAGGCGCCGAGGCGTACATAGAGCGACAGCGTAGACCCGAGACTGGCCACACGAGACAAAGCAAGCAACAAGAAATAATGCGTACAGAGACACGCCTAAAACGCAACACTCGCTTATCACCATCTCGAGCGCACGCATCTCGAACGCCCAGCCATCCATTCATTCATTCACATATTCATGCATTCATTCATACATTCATATATGCATTTCATACGCCAACCACATGATGGTAATGATGTTTATGATTGCGAGTGTAGGCCCAGGAAAGATGGCGATGGAAGAAGGGAGGAGAACACGCGCGACCCAAAGGCAACGCACGCTGCGATCAATGATCAAGCTTGGAACGCCACAGCGTTGATTTGGTCGCTGTTTCTAGTGTTTATTATTATTATTATTATTATTATTATTATTATTATTATTATTATCGAAAGACAGACATTAATCAAAAAGCGGCATTAGAGTAAGCAGCAAACATATGCTAAAATGTGTTTGTATATTTAAAGAAAAACCAATGATTTGTTCCAGCAAACAGGACAAATATGCCATAGAGAGACTTTCGACGTATTAGATGAGGACATCTAAAACACTTTATACTAGATAGAAGTAAAATAAGCGTACTATAAATAATAATAATAATAATAATAATAATAATAATAGATTTCTTATTTACTCACACCCGTTGCTGCTGGGCACAACGGCTGTACAAGTGGCCGTACAAATTAGTAGCGGAGCCGAAAAGGAAAGTTTTCACTTCGGGCGCCCGACACGATATCGATATCGGCCGCCAATTCAATGAACGTGCCCCGGATCAGTCTATCTGTCTGTCTGTCTCTCTGTATGCGAACAGAGCAGCATTTCTCAGCTGGTCATAAACGACGATTGCATCACGCTCACCCACGTACTCACGTTTCCCCCCACTATACTGTAATTATATGAATGTTTGTCTCTGACGAGGCGCGAGCTTGTTGACGACCACCAGGTTCACACCCAGCATGTCTCCGGGCCGCCTGCCGTGTGGTGGGCAGGAGGAACCGAGACGGTTGTCGAGAGGCGCGTGTAGCGCTTTATATATGATTGACTCTCTCTATTCATCCCCTCTTTCGCCCCCCACCCCCTCTCTCTCTCTCTCCCTTTCTCTTTCTCTGAGTGCGTTGTCATCGTCTCGCCGCAGCCGCCATGCTGACACTGGTGGTGATTAATTAAGAGTTGGGCAGCAGCCGCTCTCTCTCTCTCCTCTCCCCCTTCCGCCCCTTTCAACTACTAACTGTGTGTGTGGTGTTGGCCCCCATGGCTATAGCCGAGCAAACTGTTACACTGTCACCGCTAATGAACCCAGCTGCGGTGACAACATTATTGATACCAGGTGGCCTGAGGTACAGCAAGCGTGCGCGACTACTATTGTTATTGTAAAAATAATAATAATAATAATAATAATAATACATCATTACTACTATTATGTTTCGTTCTTTTTCGTAACGTACGTACCCGTTAAAGCGTAATATATTCTCGATATAATTAATTTGCACTATTCGATCTATATATTGGATCGATTCATATTTCCAGTGGTCTTTCTTGTTTGGTTGGCCTATATATATACACGCACGTTTATACGCGCAAACGTTTATGACTGACGCATGTGTACACATGTGTTGCTAGTAAATGAGTTTGTTTAAGAGAGTATCATTCGTTACGATCCGTACTTTGACTTAATATGCTTCATATGAGCTATACTTTTATTAACTTAGCAGTATATATATATATATATATATATATATATATATATGCGCGCGTTTGACGTAGTTGTCTTGGGTTCTCTCGACACCGATAACGCGATGTCGATCTCGCTAGCATGCTCGTTCGCTCGCGCCCTTCTATGGTTTGGTGCGATATTTAGCTACATACATACATACCTACTTGGCATATGGTATTAAATGGTAGTATTGCTCGTATCGGGAGAAACCACTGTTGGTGGACGGCCCTCGAGGTTCTGGGGTTTCACAGACGACATACGGGCCGGGGCCACGACGAACTGGCTCGATTGGCTCGAAGTGCTCTCGTCTACGTTATGTCGTGGTGTGCGCGATTTTTAATCTGCTACGTGCACCTGCTCTGTGCTGACGCATCTCGTAGTGCTATCATCGAACCGGTGCCTGATCGGTGTGCGTGCGTTTGTGCTTGAAGAAGGAAGAGGCCGGAAGACTGAGCCGATTTAGCTAGCCGAATCTATGGCTCTCCATCTCCTCTCTTTCGTCCTTTTCTCTGTCTGTCTGTCTGTCTGTCATCATCATCAACATCTTCTGATATATTCCTGAGTGTTTCCCGCCTGCCCTTCTCCGTTGAGCTTGCTCGCGGTGTGTTTTTCTGCTTCTTTTTTTTTTCGCGCCGGGTTTCTCCGGGTTTTACGGGTATGACGAGCTTCATTAAGCGTATTCAGAGATTCATCCCCCGCGTCGTTACAAATGTTGTTACGAAGAAACCGTGCGTCATCGCGAAGCATTGGCCCACCGAGAAGCTCACCGTTAAAGCAAGCCTAGTAGAAGTATTAGTAGTAAGTAGTAAAAGCCACAGTGTTCGTAGTAGCTCTGCTTATAGTAGCATCAGTAGAAATACCGGTCTTTTTGTTGTGAAAACCCACCGGGTTGCAACTTATGCGCTGCTGTGGCAAGCGGCTGGTTTGCTAAACCTTCTTGTCGGCTACGGCGATCGATTACAGCGGAGATGACCACTCTACCAGCACCAACAGCAACAACAATAAAAACAGCAACAGCAGCAGCAGAAGCAACATTAACAACAAAAATAATAGCAACAACACAACAACAACACCAGCAGCAGCGGCAGCAGCAGCAGGAACCCGAATGCCGGTCGCTGTGTCTGTTCTAGGATAGGACAAACTTAATCAGTTACCAACAAGTCATCAGTCAAACTAGAGTTTATTTGTAAACAAATTATTATAATTATTATTATTATTATTATTATTATATCGTAGTAGTAACAGTATTATAGGGTCGAGCCCAATGGCGTGCTGCATTTGGCGTGTTCCCTGCGACCGGAGGAGACTCATGGGTGCATTGCGTGTTCGACTCCCACCGTTATACATTTGTGTTTATTGGGGTTCGTCTTATGAAGCAGTGCGAGAGCGGTTCCGTGGACGTCAAATGTTGGCTGAGAGTCAGTCCGAAAAAGTTCCTTAGCAATATTATAGGCTAGTATTGTTCGATGTAGAGGTGGAAGAGGATAGCATAAAAACGGTCAACGGAGCGCAGGCAATACAGCACCGGTTGCGCGGTTTATTTTTCGAGCAATGTCGATACAAGTACAATCTCACCATTACGTACCCAATATATATATATATATATATATATATATGCACAACCGCTCACATGTTGCGCACCAACAGGGTTGCGAGTTCTTCTCGCTTGGAGGCTACTCAACAGGCGTCTAACGGCGCGGAAGACGTAGCTATTTCGTCGACAGGAGGTGAAGTTTGGGGCCGCCGTGCCGTTACCGCTATGATTACTTCACTGCAGCGTCCTACTTCGTAATGAAGTGGGACGCTGCAACAGCTGCCGTTAAAGTGAACCTTGAAACGCTACGACACGTTCACTGACGCCTGATCTTCGCTATGGTGCTTCAAAGGAGAGCTTCCTCTACCGCTAAAAAGTTAACCGGGGCAGGTCTGATGTCAAGCTCACTCTGACCTTCTTCTGTCGACACCGAATTTGAGAAACGTTTGAAAAGCAGGGAAAGGGCGGTATAAATGCGTTCGATTAGAGCGAGACGACATTAAAGATCTAACAACAATTCTAAAAATTCAGTAAATACGCTCGCTCTCTCTCTCTTTCTATATATATATATATATATATATATATATATATATATATATATATATATATATATATATATATATATATATAAATATGTTGCTCCATCTAAGAAGCGTCAAAAAGGTTCCACCTAAAATATGCGAGTTACCGTTGCTAGTGGTATGGTATTCGTTTTTTTGACATTTCATTCATATAAATACCGACGTGAGGGGGCGTGAGTCGGTTTGATAGCGCGACACACGACAACATATTAGCACACAGACTGAATGACTGGTAGATTGGTTCAGTTCATCGATGTGTTTGTGAGTTCGCCCCGCACGCGAAAGAGCATGAGCTCTAAAATGGGCCATGTTTTGGCTTTAACGCCTTGTTGACGCCTCTTATCTCCAGTGTGAGATGGACGCACGCATACGGCGCAAGTGTCACCTGATTGACCAACCAGGGCCCGAGACCTAAGTTGAGAGAATAATCAGGACGCAAAGTAACCGCTTTGCCATTGCCGGGGCGTTTGGTTCGGACTATTCACAAACGAAATGGAAGGCTACTGGCTATGTTATTACCACAAGCAGGACTACTGATCTGCTTGTGGTTGCGCATTTTTCATTCATCTCGTTGTCATCGGCGTCGTCGGCAAAAGAAAGCCATTTTTCTTGATGGTCGTCGCTTGGGACACCGATAGCTATGATACAATATCTATTCATACGTTGAAGTGGAAACTTTCCGTTTTTTTATGATCATGTCTTTTGTTGGTGTCGTTGTCTTGATTGTCATCACTGTTGTTGTTGTCGTCGTCGTCGTCAGGTTCAACAGCGAAAACCCTTCACGGCCGATTGACAGTGCTCGCTGTCGGTCTTCGAAGTAATGACCTGACAACAAAACGTGGTGTACCGGGTAATGAGGGCTCCGTAAGTGACGATGCGTCGTGTCATCACGGCGGCTACCATAATATTGTTTGCATGAGATACTTGTATATATATATATATATATATATATATATATATATATATTATTTTTTCTTTTCCTTCTTTTTCTTAAGTAGATGTTGACTCAGTAGACAAGACATAGGCTCTCGGCATTTTCCGACTGCGCACCGAACAGAGAGATCGAAACTAAGACTTATCTAGGGACTACAATCACAGCCGATGTTATTCATTCTTCATTTTTGTTGTCGTTACTTTTGCTGTTGCTAATGGTGGTTATGTCGATTATTTTGTCACATACAATTATATATAAACAACAACGATAGCAACAAAACAACAACAACTACTACTACAGTGGTGTTTCTTTTGGCTTACTGGTGGTGTACTGAGGAAAAGGAAAAAGAAAAGAAGAAACGAGAAGATGAAGAACGAGAACGGGAGAAACTGATCTAAAAACCTCTCCGTCTCAATGGATTAGCGCGGATGCCGATGTTGTTTGTTGGTCAAGGTCGGTGTAAATCGAAGCCACATGATGAAGTATCGCTGCTGCTACTGTTGTTGTGCTGTCGAGAGGTGGACATGTGGGAGGCGGCTGCACTTCCTCGTCTCAATGTGGTGGTTTTAATGTCGTTGTCTCTGTCTGTGTCCGCACGCTTATGTGTATTTATACAGCCGTCCCATCTCGGTCCGCATTTCGGTTGGCCAGTCCTTGCTGCTGACACTTTCATTCAGCGCTTTTCATTGCAGTGCCAACCCTTTCATTGCGACGTTACTTTGGCAAGCCTATATAGCCAACACTCTAGTGATAAATACGCACATATATATGTTTATAATATATATATATATATATGTTTATAATATATATATATATATATATATATATATATATATATATATATATATATATATATATATATTGAGAGGGAATGCCGCTTCGGTGAGAGGCACCCTGGCTAGGTGGACCAGCCCAAGCCTGGACCTAACGCCTTGAGTTATGCCCCGAGCGGGCTGTGCACATGTTCTTACATCACAAATGTATACCTTGATACACATAAATAAATAATAATATATATATATATATATATATATATATATATATATATATATATATATATATGTATATATGTATATATATATATATATATACGGCACATATATACATGTATATATATATATATATATATATATATATATATACGGCACATATATACATATATATATATATATATATATATATATATATATATATGTGTGTATACGATTTCATTTCTCAGATCGTTATCTCTTTGCAGCATGTAGCCTCGTCATTGCGTTTAGGCTTTCCGATCTGAACTCTTATGGGTGCTTGTTCAGACAATTTTGTGCGTTAGGTGAATCAGTGTCTGATATATATATATATATATATATATATATATATATATATATGTATATATATATATATGTATATATATATATATATATATATATATATATATATATATATATATATATTTATATATATATATATATGGCTGTATAAACATACTGGCCATGTCTAATGGTTCTATGCAGAACGGGGTCTGTTTGTGGCGGGCACGCTCGCACTCTCACACACACACATAGGTGTTCTGTGTCATCACGCCGGCCGAACAACCTATTTGATAGTCGCTACATTAAGTCATCAGCGGTGTCGTCATCAACACTGCCGATGACAGCCATTTTGCGTCTACTGGCAGCTTTTAAGTATTATTATTATTATTATTATTATTATTATTATTATTATTATTATTATTATTATTATTATTATTATTATTATTATTATTATTATTATTATTATTTATTATTATTACTTCGTCACGCGCCCGCTATCGAGCGATCGCTAGCGAGGCGCCATCCTCTGACACGTAGTCTATAGGCGGCCAGCCACCGAACGAAAAAAAGATCCTCCGATGACCCCATTTTGTCGTCCCTGACGAGCTGTGATTGAGCCAAAAATTCCAACGTTCTTCGGGCGTGCTATGACACGGTTTTGCTACGCCCGCCCCTAAGCGCCCCAGCACACAGAACTGACGTGAAGTGCAGCAGACCCCATCATCTCTCTGCCGCCGTTCACCGGCACTCGGGTGAAAAGGAGGGTGCACTCACGACTGAAACCGAATCACTCGGACCACCCACAACAAGCGGTTGGTTTCGTTTATCCTTTACCGATGTTGTGTGTGTGTGTGTGCGTTTTTTTCCGTCAGCCGTCTACTTCCGTGACGAGTCCGTGTTCAATTGTGTCTGCTTGCGTGCTCGGTTCTGCGCTGCCGGCTGTTTCTGATCGGCCGAGACGTCGTTGTCGAGAGTAGCTCACTTCTGCCGCTTTTGAAGTCTGACGCCCAGGCCCAGGTCAATGTATCAGGCCATCAGTGTGGCAGCCATCTTTATCGCCGCCGTAGGTGGTGGTGGTCGGCTACGTTGTCGTTATGTGGTCAGACTCGAGTTATGAAGCCAGCCGCCTGGCTAGGAGCGCCGAGGTGAAGAAACGATGAAACTTACCTGGCACCTTGTGAGGTACAACAGCGCACGCTCTTCAAGGGGGAGAGACAGGCAGAGGGAGAGAGAGAGTTTCCGCTTGCTGGTGGCTGAAGTGGTTACCTTATCGTGGCGAATCTACCCATACTAGCACCATGGGTATGATTCGCCACAATCACATAGCAACAGAAGGACTGTTAGTAGTAGTAATAGTGTCGAGCCCGGCGGCGTGGTGGGTGCATTCGTCTGCGCCTCATGACCGGAGGAGACAGCAGATAGGTGCGCGGGTTCGAGCCCTGCCTGCCGTTGCCCCACATTTGTATTTATGGGGGTCGTCCGTCTATGAAGCAATGCAAAAACCAGTCTCATGGACGTTAAATCTTGGCTGAGAGTCAGCCCAGAAATTATTTTCTTTTGCAGTTGTAGTAATAGTAGTTAACATGGTTGTTATTATTATCGGACTGTTAGGCAATGTCGTGGAGCAGCACTGCGATTCTGATCTCGTTTATTCAACGTCATTGTCTCCTCTAGACTTGGTCTTCTGCGATCGGATTGGTTCTTCTGATGGTCTGTTTTCTGTTGTTGTTGATATCTGTGCGTTTCGGCTAAGTCGCCACGCATTTCTGCAGAATTGTGTCTGCTGTGTTAGCCTCTCGCGGGTCAAACTAATAAAGAAGTCTAGTGTGCAAGTGCTTCAATTTATACAAGGTATCGTATACAGTCCTAACTAATCTGTACTCTGCTCTGCGCGCAAATTAGTACTGTTAATAATGTGATTGATTTTTTAGCACTATTCATACGTTGTATGAATGTTCAAGTTTGGACAGCTGCGTAGCACTCATTGATGTTGATTATTATGCAAGGTATATATATATATATATATATATATATATATATATATATATATATATATATATATATATATATATATATATATATATATATATACATATATTATGCAAAGTACACACTACGTTTTGGTATTCCTACATCGTATTGCTGCTCATTGTTGCAATATATTGGCTATCGTATGGCATTTCTGGTCCGGCCTCTGAAAACCGACATGGTGAAATTCATAAGCTGAGACAAATGGCGTCGTCAAATGTATACCCGTAAACCCTGCTTTGCTCCAGGCGTTGCTTATCGGTGCTATTATGCCCAGGTGCCCCGTTATCGATCCCGTTTATCTTCATTTTCCAATTTTCCCTATACTTTTTTGAAACCTTTGTTGTATCCACCTGTTTCGTGTCTGTAATTTCTCTATTAACAACGATCCTCCCTCTGACGCCCATACGATTATATTACTCTATTTGTATGCTTATGCCATATGTACTGAGATGGGGTTCGGAGTGTGGGGGGGGGGGGGGGCGCAGAGTGGCTTTAAGGTATTGTTGCGAAGACGCTGGTTCGGCTCCTGTTGCGACTCGCGGAGGCGTCGTGTCTTTTCTAGGCGCTCATTCTGTTCCTTGGCTTTACGTAGTATTTGTCGATAGAACGATGTCCATGTTGCGTATCGCGGCCTCATCTTAGATTTCAGACGGGCCCGCTCCTCTGCCAGCGGTAGTGATAGGTTTTGATGTGGCTGAGGTCATACTGAGCTCCACCATTGCCGCCTCTCGCTTCTTGTCGCTCTAGGTGCCGTATACTAGATAGCTAGATGTAAGTGCCCCGGTCAGTATTTGGCTCATTGCAGCTCTTACCATCCTGTTCACCTCGATCTCTTTGGGGAGACCTTAAGACGAGTCACCTTCGATCTATTTGATGACGCATGGAAATAGTGGCATCTATTTACCTATGGGTATATCAGCTCCTTCCCTTAGTTGGTGATCCCCTATTTGATGATAAACATGATTTAAAATCGAAATGGAACGACGGTTTTATCGTCGTTCCATTTCGATTTTAAAAAAATATTTCGATTTTACAAAACATACAACTACATACGTATAAAGTTGCCCGAGCGATATATATATACACATATATGCATGTATGGTATTATATATACGTATGGTGCATCGAAACGTGTAAATAATATGTTTCCTTAAACGGTGCTGTAATGACTTCGTATCGAAGAAGTGAGCACTCGATGGCTAAAATTGAACACTAATTAGTTTATATGTTTAAGAATAATACCTTCTAGGCAGGCGTGTCGTTGTTTAGCAAGATCTCATAAGACTCGCTTGTGGATTGGTGAGAGAGAGAGAGAGAGAGCGTGAGAGAGAGCGTGAGAGATTGTACCACATTCCAATTGCTTCAGGTGCTTGCTTATAAGGTTATCTGGTTCACGTGTCACCATATTTAGCAGTAGAGGAACACCAACGCGATGCGTGTTATTGTTACAAATACGAGTACCACTATTAATATCATTATAATCATTATTACGATAGATGGTAGAAGGATAGGTGGAAGTTGTTACAATAAATGCATTTGCCGGCGGCTCACCATTTGCGCATGCGACCGCACTCAGCAATTCGATAATTCGATTCGTTTGTTTACTAGCTATTACTATATCAGCGTTTATTATCTATCATATATGTATCCGTTGTTATATATATATATATATATATATATATATATATATATATATATATATATATATGTGTCTGCGTGGGCGTCTATGTAATCGCGTCTGTGTGAATGCTAGACAAGTGCGCATAACTACTTCTGTTCTGACATTTATTGCTGCTCCTGGAATTGCGACCCCAGTATTCGCCAGTCCAGTTAAATGTATATAAGATCCCAACAATACTTTGGATTAGAGCGATGGACGTACCTGTAGCACTGGTAATAACTGGTCGGGTCGACACGAGAGAGCCGATAAATAGAAGCAGGATTGAACGGGCGAGAAGAAGTCAGTTAGTCGTTCTATAACTATAAACGAGTTAAACTCAAAAACGACAGATTTTTGAAACCGGATAAGCCTAGCTAACTGAAGCAATACAGCCGACCAATAGCCGAAGGAACACTCATGACGCCACAGTATGTAGGTGTCTACTATGTATAGACGTGTTTGCGTGTATGATGTATGCAATGATTCAGAAAAACGGTTGTAATAGAAGTGCGTGTTCGTGTTGCTATGTTACAGCCCATTCATAGCGGAACAGTTCCGCTGCGACATCCCGCGCGACTTTCACCTGCTCAACATTTACGTCAATGAACGCGAGAAGGTCTCTAACAAGGACAAGGTCATCGGTAGAGTCAGTCTCAGCCGAGGCGACATCCTCAAGTTTCACGCCAAAGAACATTGGTTCAACATCGAGCCGGTTAGTACATATATATATAAAACAATTTTAGAATTGTAATTTAATATCTTAAGCACATTTGATTTCATTCAAGCACGCATCCACATATGGATAAAATATTGCCAGTTCTGTGTCATTTATTTATTCCTACTAAACAAAATTTGGGCATTTATAATACGTAGTGGACTCAACCCTTGGCTGATACCGACGGGCTACAGTGCTCTGACCTCCGGCTGGTAGGCTGCAGTTCTAATGAAAAGAGGGCGAACATAAATGTCAGAGAACCCTCCTTTGGGCAATGAAATCATATATTGCTCGGGCGGCTTCAGTAGGATACATCGTTGGTTGCAAGTTACCTACAAGTAAGAAAAGATCAGAGCGTTTTCTTGGGCCCTTATTATAAGGAGCTGTCGATTATTATCCAACACCGTGCATGCTATCCCGCTAATTCTAGTATCAGGAAATGTTCCAATTAAAATTGCAGAAGAACCTCGCGTTTAATATCTAATCTCCCGTTAATTAATTCACAAATCGTTCGTTACTTAATTTATTTTTTAGTAATATTTTTATTTAAGTCGTTTACTTCTATTTCTTTAACAATATTGTCGGTGCTTCCGGTGCACATTGCGGTTTCACTGTTGTCATTTAGTTGTCTAGTCTTGCCGGCTGTTTTTTGGTTTTTGGGTTTGTTGGTTACTTTTGTCTAGTTTATCTCGCTTATGTACGTACATACGAATTATAACAACTGTCGTTGAGACAATATCGCTACCATTTTGTTAACATGCCACATAGCCGTAACGTTTATATGCATGTATTTCTGTTCTTGATGATGTTGTTGTTGTTGTTATTGTTGCTGTCGCTCGTACGCATCTATTCGGTATCCAGGTCGATGCCGACTCAGAAGTGCAGGGCAAGATTCACCTATTTGTGGCACTGCAGCACTTTCACGAGGGACTTCAGTTATCCTCGATTCGGCCGCTTTCCAACGAGGAGTTGTTACGGACGGGCATCGAAACTCGGCTGGTGCTTCGCATCGCTGAATGCTGTGATCTCAACACCGTGCGGGGCTACTGCGATCCGTACGCCGTAGTCACGCTGTACAGGTTTGTGTCGCGTTTCGTGCATTAACCTTGTATCGTCAAAATGTCATTGCTACTATCTAGATTTGACAATTTCCCCTTGCTTCATAAAAAAAAAAAAAAAAAATATATATATATATATATATATATATATATATAATCGATGCCCGCTGTTTCATTTACAGAGACGGCGTAAAGGTGGATCAGAAGCGGACAAAGGTTTTGAGGAAGACCTCACGACCATCGTTCGAGGAGACGTTTGATTTCCTTCTCCAGCGCGAGTGGGATCGATTCGAAGTGAAGGTATAACGCATGTCGTCAGCATATATATATATATATATATATATATATATATATATATATATTTATACACACAGGGAAACCATTCTGTCTGTAATCAAGAAAATTTTTTTCGAGTTCCTGAGCAGGCTAATTGTTGATTTTCTGGTGGCTGTGATTGCCGTAGACATTCAAAGATACTTTCTATTTAATTCGTGCACAAAAATAGAAGCAGTTTTACGATCTTATTGGGTATGGAATCATCTGGTAATGGAATACATCTAAATCGAAATCGTATACCCTGTGTGTGCATGCCTGGATTAATAGAGATCTAAGCTCTAGTCACTCATAGCTGGCTGGACGGTCCACAGCAAGTTCTGTCGCAGGGAGTTCTACAAAGATATATGCACAACGCGACTACCAAGTTTTAGTTATGGTACAATAAAAGTAGTTTTGGAAAACAATTACGCATTTTACTGCTTACCCTTTAATGTAGACAACTCTGAAGTTCACACACTATTTGTATGAGCTGCTTTATGATTTTTCAGAGGTTTCCCTTTAGGAGTCATGTTTGGAATAAAGTCGAAGAACGATTTTTATTTGTATTTTGGTATTGGAAACAGAAAATTGTTCGTCTGCAGGAGTCAGCTCAATCCAGTTAGGGAAGGGATAGTTCAAAAAGGCACGTTAGGCCAAACATGTTATTTGCTGCAGCTAACTCTGTCCAACCGCACACGACATGAAGACTACCAAACTCGCTTAATTTGCACTGCGTAGAGACCTATTGCTAACGGCATTCGTCGTTGGCCTTTTGGTAGATGGTGCACCTGAAAATCGCACAAAAAGTCAGCCCTAAATCCAATTCGTTGAACGTCGTTGTCACTGCATTGCGGCTACACACTTCTGCTGAAGCAACCTACATACATCCAGTCATGAGAACAAGATGACGATAGATGCATTCAGACGTTATCGTGCCACAGGAAACTTAGCCCATGACGAGTGCCTCACATATGGTTCTCGGAGCGTTAAAGCATATATATATTTAAGTTGCGGTTTTGCTTGAATCTTAAACTTTCTTGTAGGTGTCATTGTTCCACGACGTCCAGCTAGGGTCGAGTGTGTTTCTCGGCGAGGTGCGACTAAGCTGTTCGGCAGTCGAACTGCGCCAGCAGGAGCCGCTGTCTGCATGGTACTACCTCAGTCCTCGCGAAGAGTTTTCGCGTAAGGCGAATTTGCCCGAGTTAGGCGCGCTTCGGCTTAATCTGCACTTCACGTCCGACACCGTCTTTCCGTCTTCGACCTACGATCAGCTGCGGCAGCTGATTACCTCAAGTTGGCAGGTCCAGCCGATCACCTGCAGTGCGGCTTACATTATCTCACAGTTGGTACGTGATTTTTGACACATTTGACGTCCAACTGCGTATATATCGTCATAATATCATTATATATCATCATAAAACTTGTTGAAACTTGCGAAGTTCTTTATGACACGATAAGCTATTACAAGGAGCAAAGACATGAGCGAATTTTAAAATACCGTACCTTTTACATTTAGGAATGCATGAGACTATGTCATATATATATATATCTATATATATATATATATATATATATATATATATATATATATATATATATATATATATATATTATGTCATAAATATATATATGCTTACTTGAGATATTGGGCATTGAATCATTGATTGACTGAAGCGGTTTTTCGTTTTTTCATTCAACGAGCTGTTCATCTTGGCTATATATATATATATATTTATATATATATATATATATATATATATATATATATATATATATATATATATATATATATATGCACAATGCATCCATAGTTTGTTGCTAATCTGTGTAAACAATTTCAGGTGCCTGCCGGCGGAAAGGAGGCGATCACGCCGCTCGTACGCGTTCTCTGGGAGACGAAGCAGATCGTTCGATTCATGCGGGCGGTCGCCGAGCACGAGATGCGGCTGACGTCGGACGCCACGACGCTGTTTCGGGGCAACTCGCTGCTCTCGCGCTGCGTCGACGAGTTCATGAAGCTCGTCGGCATGCACTACCTGCAGAACACGCTGCGGCCGCTCATAGATCGCGTTCTCGCCGAACGCAAACCATGCGAGATCGATCCGACGAAGCTGGCCGATGCCAATCGTCAGCTGTCTGTCAACACCCACAATCTCAAGGTCGGGTGAATCCTAAGGCCATTTTGCTGTTGTTGCTGTTGTTGTCGCTGCTCTGTCTGACTCGTTACAGCGGCGGCGGCGGTTATTGTTGTTGTGGTTGTTGTTGTTCTTGTTGTGTTTGTTGTTACTCTTGTTTTTGGTTAGTCCGAAAATGCTCATAATGACGATAATAGTATGAAAGTGATCTTACTCCTCAATTCGTGGCATGCCTAAGTTATATGCTGCGAGTTGCATGTGTGAGAATCTTCTTAAGGTATTCCGTAGCCCTATTCAGAAATGAAATCTAGCTAAGCACACAAACACACACACACACACGCGCCTCCGAGCGCTGTTAAATTCTGTAATATGGCAGATTATATGGTTACCTAAGTCGTATGATGATTGAAGCTTTTTCAAGTATACTCTCTCTATCGCCTTCGCGCGCTTTCTCTCTCTCTCTCTCTCATTCGTCTTCCCTCGGGAACGACACCACGCTGTCGATGACGACAGCTATGACGATAATTGACCGACTAACTGGGCTGGTTTTGTGTAATTGACTCCATCTCTCTCATCACGTACCTTAGGCATACGCCGACGAGGCGTTTGAGGCCATCACGAAGAGCGCCGGCGACTGTCCGCCCATCCTGCGCGAGCTGTTCAATGCGCTCAAGCGGCTGGCAGCCCGTCGTTTTCCGAAGAATCCTCGAACGCAGTACTCGGTCGTGTCGGTATTCGTCTTTTTGCGCTTCTTCGCAGCGGCCATCCTCAACCCGAAGCTGTTCGACCTGTGCCCGCCGCAGCGCAGCGTCGATCCACAGGTAACGTTGGTGCTCATTGCACTTGGCGTTTGTCTTATTATTATTATTATTATTATTATTATTATTATTATTATTATTATTATTATTATTATTTTTAATTATTATGCGCCGTAAATGACGTTAAAGACGTCAAGCCGACACATCTGTGCGAAGCTAAAAACATTAGACCAGGCGGCATGACTCTGATCCCCGTCAGGCCATAGGGAAACTGCTGATCTGGGACGTGTTAATTCGGAACACTTCTCTACTCCGAGTTATACGGCGAAATTTACAATGTAGGCGGCGTTGCACTTATAGCGAATGAAAGAGACAAGTCTCGTCATTGCGAGGCTTTGAGGAGCGAGCACCCTATCTTTGCGTTCATAATCGAGACAGACGTGTGGGAAGTGGAGAACATGGTCACAATCGAGAACGAGTCGAACGGAGACACGATCCACAGCGTTTCTGAGACAGTGAGACAGCCTTAAAGGCGATCAGCGCGGCTACGCGAATAGAATAATTCTTAATACCTCTCCGCGAAAAAGAGGCTTGACTGGCGCTACTAATGTGACGCTACAAATATTAACAAAATAAGTTATTAAATTAATATTATAAGGACGCCATAAAACATCTATCAGTCAACATTAAGTCAAGGTGATGGAAAAGATGACGCTTACGATCGTTCCGGCGTTCCGGGTTGCGGTTTGCAGGCAAATCGGACGCTCACCTTGATCTCGAAGGTCGTGCAGAGCATTGGCAATTTGACGTCGAAAAATGTCGAAGCTTCGCGCGCTCGCCAGGGCGATCGACTCAACTTCGTACCTTACAAAGAGGAGTACATGTGGCGGTTCTACTCGGCGTTCCTCAGCGAACATCACCCGCAACAGGTGAGGAAGGCTCATGACCACTTAAGGTGGACTCCATCACCCTAGACAAGCGTGCAGATAGTAGACATTTTGACTGCCGATTTTGCCATTTGTTATTATTGGGAAAAAGAATAATGGTTCGTGTTTTCATGTAATGTTTAATTACTCTTTGAGATTGTCGTCCTGGGTAGCTGGTTGCAGTAATTTTGACGGAGCTAGTGCATGGATGTGATCACTTGTAAAGTGTCAGCATTACATTCAAACCCATCTTAGGGTGCTCTCTAAAAAAAGTGCTTCAGTGAGGCGGAACTTGTGCAACTGGAAATAGCTGTCAACTTTGCGCCATATGTGTATATATATATATATATATATATATAAGAAATGTGGAGTAGGGAACATAGAAAGGTAGTACATATAGGCTTTCCATAGCTGTGTCCGTTAGAGGTATAACGAGACGGCCGCGGTGTTTTGGTCTTGCTGTTTCAGGTGGCCAGTTTTCTCGAGATGATCTCATCCAACCTCTCAACGACACTTACGACTCTACCCCGCGAAGTGAACTCATCGAATCCGCCCGTGGTGCTCAAACAGGGTACGCTGGCTAAGCGAGCCCAGGGCCGGAACAAACTCGGCTTGAAGCAGTTTAAGAAGCGACACTTCTTTCTCACGGCGAAAGCGCTTTGCTACTCAAAGAGCAAGGATTTTACACAGCCAGCTCAATGTGAAATTCCGCTTGAAGAGGTGCTTGGTGTCGAACGACTACGGGAGGAATCGTTTAAGCTGAATAACGTCATACAGGTAGGCCAACTAACTCATCTCTGTGTATTTATAAACAATATATGAGGCAATTTATAGACAATATACGCGGCAATTTATAAACAATATATGAGGCAATTTATAAACGATATATGAGACAATTTATAAACAATATATGAGACATATTTAAATACGTTTGATTGTCGTTGTTTAGCTGAAGTAGTATTTATAAGCTAAATTCAACGAGGTCGCTATAACTATTTCTTTGATTACGGTTACAAGGCTAGTATTAGAAACGCGGGTTATTTATCTAAATTTGCAGGTTCTTCAGCCGTCTCGAATTTTGTATATTCAATGCAACAACTGTGTCGAAGAACAGGACTGGTTGGACATTCTCCGAAGATTGACAGCCAATAATCGATTAAAGGTAAACACGCCGAATGTGGCATTCTTTGCGGTGGTCGGTTTGTTTACACTGTGTGGCACTCACATATAGCTGGGAATAAACTTGCGCCATTTACGTATTGAACAAGTTTTTTTCACCTTGATTCATCGCTATACCTATATATATTCTTCGTTACAATAGCATAATTCTTCAGTCAGAGGTTTTATAGTTGGCCTTAATTTCGTGCACAATTGTGACAGCGGCAGTGGCGACTTTTATCCACCCGCGTCTCTGCTGATGAGAGACGCCGTACGCTCTAAGTGAGCCTCAAAAATGTATACACGGAGTGCGCGCGTAACTGCCGTTGATTGTTCATTGCTCCAGCATTCACCTTATTTAGTGGTGGAAACTCTAGCGACGAATTTCAGAATGGACGTCATTTCATCTTAACACTGCCAGGCGGACCGAGTACCTCAGTAGCTGGCACAGCTGGCATATTGAATGAAAGGCCATTACGTAGCAGTGGCACCTGCTGAGGAACTCGATCCACCTGGCCGATCTTATACGTTCATTGTATTGTGCATATTGTCTGTGTGGGTTACTCGCGTGCTCTCGCGCTTACACTGGTCCTGCACATCAATATCAATGCTTATCGCCAAACGTTCCAAATGATCTAAATAAAAGCAGATAGAGCAGGATCAGGGGTACATTGTACACCACAGTACTCACAGAACCCAACGATACCTTAGCGTTAGGCGAAAAACAAGGATAAGTTGGACACGCACTTGATGCAGCGGGCTTCTACTGGCGCGTATGTGCTCTCGCCGTTTTCTTATTATTCTTCTTCTGTAGTTACGATTCAAGCAAGCGAACTTGGACCGATCATACCTTTTCACACAATTCATCGTGTATTTGGTTGTTGTTCTCTGTACTCGTCTGCATCGATGGGGGTTTCCCTCTAATTGCCAATCGATCAACCTCTGTACAGGTGGGGACGTTCCACCCGGAGGCGTTTGTCGCAGGCGAATGGCAGTGCTGCGGATGCCGCTCGGAGACGGAACGGGGATGTACGCCGACGACTCGGGGTCCCGACCCTCACCTGGCGGCCCAAGTGGACCTTGACCGAGAGCTTGAAAGGCTGCACTCCCTTGTCGTCTCGAACTGGCACAACTTCGAGGCGCTTACGGGCACCTGCGACGAAATGCTCGCTGCTCAACATTATCACCATCTGCACCACCACCATCACCATCATCATCATCAGCAACAGCAACAGTCAACGACAACAACAGCAGCACATCATAGCAACTCGATCGCAGGTGAGGTTTCTTTCATCCTCTTATTAACATATCTATATCTACGTTTCTCTTTCCGCCAGCTTCGCGCCTGTACTCAGTGTTGTACTAACGGAACGACAAAAGATCGACGGACCTGCACATCCAAAATAATACGTTTTCTTTATACGGCAAAGGAATTCATCGCGTGCGCGAGAGCGACCTGGGGTGATGATTTATGTTATTATATATATATATATATAGGGTCTCCCGGAAATATTAATTGAGCATTGTAGATCTCGTTAATGTTAATATTTTTTAATGGAGCAGGCCTTCTGAGTAGTCTTGTTTTGGAATGAGAGTCATATTACTAAAATCTATGACACTGGTGTTGTTGCTCGATTGCGAGACAGCCGGTCCTCCTCAGTCCTCCTATACAGAAACCAAGCATCTCGTTATGTTTGTGAGAAAATTCTGCTTCCTCTTCTGAAGAACATATAACGCCGACCAGGATATGCGACATGGTCCGTTTAAAGAGAATTCGCAAACAATTAAGTTCCATTATTAACTTTCACGTCTAATACCTCAAAATCATAACGTCATGACGCACTTCAGGCACTTCGCGCATTTCAGGACGATCATTGGTACCAAATATATGACGATCCGATCCGTGGTTAGGGGGTAGTTAAGGTTTTCCGCAGGAGATGTCGAGATTGGGTGCATGCATAAATAGCCTACTCCATCAGATAAATCTTTCTTGGTCATTGAACAAGAATCCATCGATTAAACCATGATCCTCGCTCCTCGTGTCCAAACCAGAAAATGCTTCTATAATAAATTTATTTTTCGTATATTACATTATGTTTGTGGGACATTCTTGGTCATTTATGCATGCTCTTAATCTTGGCATGTCCGCCGAGAAATCCTAATTACTCCGCAATCACGGCTCGCACTGCCATAGATTTGGTATCAAAATGATCCTCTGAAATGCGCATTTGCGCGCATTGCTTGACGCGTTAGCTGTGATTGGCCGTATGGTTATGATTTTAAGTGTAAGATGTGGCGTGAAAGCTAATAAAAGCTTCATTTTTTTGCGAATTTTGTTCTTAACGACCATGGCGAATTTTCTGGCCGGCGTTATATGTTCTTTGCAAATGCACATTTTGTGCTCCTATGTCGTGCAATGACATTTATTTTAACAAGCTCTACTAATTCTCTGCATCGCTTTCTAAGTATTGGGAGTACTGGGAGTACTAAGTACTTGGATACCCTGCACATGTGTGTAAATTTTTCACATAATAATGAAATATTTGATTTGTTACGCAAGCAAGCTCCGGACCCCGGGTGAGTATGCTCGCTTTGCTTACACTAAGGAAAGCACAGTGTAAAGAAACGTAACCCACTCATAGTGCGTGGATCTGGCACTACTAAATGTTAATACTATTTTGACTTATGTACAATTGAACAAATGCAGTTTACATTAACATAAAGTAACTTTATTATTCTTAATTCGCGGGCTACAGCTCTTTAAAGTAATGTACAATGCATGTTACTGTTTAAGTATAAGTACTTTGTTTTCCATCAATTGTTGTTGTTGTTGTTGTTGTGGTTGCTGGTCCAATTATAATTTGGTGCCGTTCTAAACCTCGTTGAACTGGCTGGTCTACTATGGAATGCTTATTACGCTGACCCTAGTGCTCCCCAACACATTGTGTTGGCGATTACAATGATCTGAATGAACGGATTTGCGTGCTCATCGTAACGGTGGTCTTGTTTGTGATGTCTGTATGATTTTCTCGCTCTGACCAGGTTTGAATCCGTGGAATGATGACTTTACACTTAGTTCGTCGTTTGAGGGATCGGTGGCCAGCCACTCGGGTGCGTCGTCGGTTCTCACCGACACACTTAACAACAACAATAACAATAACAACAACAACAATAATAACAACAACAACACCAACAACATTGGCAGCGTCATGATGAACTTTGCCGCACAGCACCAGCAGCAGCAGCCGCAGCAACAACAACAACAACCGCATCCAGTGGACAACAGCAGCGGTGGAGAGATCGATAGAGGGTCACCCTTCATACAGGATGATATGAACCGGTTAGTAAACTGATGACCTCGTCCGATTTGATGGCAGTTGACGATTCGCACATGGCTCGCTGGCTAACAACGATATAGTTAGTGGATAATCGTTTGTAATGGATGTAAGAATAATAGCTAAGAAATATATATAGGTGTATAGGTGGGTGTTGCATTTTTTTAATGGATTATTGTAAATGAAGTCTATATATATATATATATATATATATATATATTATTGTAGATGCGTTGTATTCTATCATGACAATACCCGTATATACGTTTATGGCAACCTGCTGCACATTGCTGGGTTTGGCTTATATGATATAGCGCTTATATGATATAGATATTTTGATCATGTATGTGCGCACTGACATTATGGTCATGAATTTGCTCATCAATTCACTCGATTATCATTTGTCCCATTCACTTTTTAAGTCTCTGGGACGAAAACTTTGAATTTTGCGTTTTGAGGGTATCAAGGACAACCTAGGGATTATTCGAGATGAATGAACATATTTATTCTCATAATTTATTGGAGCGCCATTGATAGCTAATTTCACAGCCTTATTTGCATCGAAAAATTTGAACATCTGCATGGGTGGCTGGGATTTGCTCGGTATGTTGAACGGAGACTATATATATATATAATTTTTTTAATTTTTTTATTGAGAATCCGACAGGATTTGCTGGCCGAAGACCGTATGTTAATCCTTTTCCCTGTGGCCCTTTGTTGTTTGTGTTAATGGCTGTCTTGCGCTTTCTTCTAACGTACATGATGACAATCAATGACTGGTCTGCAGAACGATGGAAGATCTTGGTGCGCTAACGGTCGGCGGTGGTGGTAACTGCAGTGGCAGCGGTGGTAGCGGAAGCTGTGGCGGTCGAAAGACCTCATTTGAGGTTGACGACGCTCGCTCAATGAAGGTGGCCCTCATGGCGCTCGCCAAGTGCACGAATGAACTCGAGAACCGACATCGCAAGTATCGGGACTATCAGATTACTGGAACTATCCGCGGCACCAAGTAGGTGGATTTTTTTGTGAAAATACCTTGTGTGGACAGCCACAAAACAGATGCAGCACCACTTTGGTTGGCTGCTAAAATCTTGCAGGGCATGTTGCTCTTATCGTTAGGGAACTTTGCGTTGGTTCTAAATACCTCGCGCGTAGGTGGCACGAAGGCGAAGTTGCTTGCTATTTTGTATCAGTGCTGATTGTGCCATGCTGTGTCGCATACAAAACAAACAGGATACGAATACTTCTACGGCCAGAAGGGTGCATATTCACAATTGGGCGCGCTATCTGAGTAAACTGAAATGATATCTGGAGCATTCTGGATTCATTATTATATATATATATATATATATATATATATATATATATATATAATACTAAATATGGACGCGTAGTAATCGTAACTATATATATATATATATATATATATATATATATATATATATATATATATATGGCCAGTTTTATTAGTGACCGAATTCTACTGTCGTTTGCTGTCGAGCCGATTATCCCGGTTATCACTGTCGATCAATACCAGCATTGCTACAAACTTGAGTTTTGTTGCTAATATGGAAATGTGGACTTTTGTTGCCTCCGAATCGTTGCAGACAAGCACCAATCAGCTTGGATGACAACTACATCGTGATGATGAAGCCTGTCCTTACACCGCAGAATATGCACAAACCATTCTCCAGGCGGTAAATGATACTCAAGTTCGAACGCAGAGTTCTGGCTGGATGGAGCAGTTTTGGAATCGGCAGATAGACGGAAATACTGGAAAAGAAAGAAAGTAGAGACATCGTAAGCTGATGCTATAGCTTGATTGACTGGAGATGATCCACATCTATCTGTGCGATAAGCTGAAAGCTGAAGAACACACACCCGTGCAAGGTCGCGGTAGGGGTATCTTTTCATCAACGGAATCAATCATTTCATCATTTGAGGTCTTCCGCACGCGCACGCACACACGCATAAAGCGCGTTCATTAGTTGCGGAGCGACGTCACTGTATATGTATCATACGGAGTTACCTCATCGTAGATAGGCATCATCATAATACTATTCTGATTCATATGTCATCTTATTCTATAGTATTACTCTATGTGTCATCATACTTCAATAGATTCGAGATTGAGTAGTTATTGTATACAAACGAATCGTTAGGTTTATAGGAAAGGAAAAGCTAACTTTCGCGACGGTACCAAACATGGTCTTTGACTTGGAGGATCGACGCAACTGAATACACATCTACGCTAGTAAATAGGCTATACGCAGTTCCATACTGAAATGCATTACGGCTACGCGACGCAGGCGCGTATGTTTACATCAGAGTTGCCATATATATGTATATATATATATATATATATATATATATATTGCTGAACTTTAAAGTTGCTACACAGGCCAAATATCACTGCGTGTACGTTTTGAGCCTTGTTGTACTGTAAAGCAAGCAAAAACACACAGGACAATGGGCTGAATGAAAGAAGAAGAATGAGTGAACGTCTGCGAGTGAATGCGAAGTATGTATATATATACATATATGCGTGTGTTGAAAGGGAGTGCTTTAATCTTGTACCTAGTGTGAGTGAGTGTCGTGCGTCCTAATAACTGAGGCGAAATACGGCTCTGCTGCGCGCTACGGCAGTGACGTAGCATTTAAGCACCCTAAATAGATTAAGTCTGATCAGTCGGTGAGACAATGGCGATATGGGACGAGCGCATTCACATGTGCTGAAGCATTTGCCTGCTGTTTATGTAACCACATGATTCTTATGTGCGTCCTTCAGTGTCACACTACATGAACGACGTGATAGACGCTAACCCAACAACAACACTAGCTTTATTCTCGAAACCTCTCTGTGGCAAATGTTGCCGCCAAATACAATCATTCGGTGGCGTCCAACCATACCAAACTTTTACCTCTACCAAACTCGCGGCGCTCGATGTGTCGGCGACTCTACCAACCTGTTTTGGCCGGCCGCTCTTAAGCAGTGTGGAAACCCACGTATAAGAAGTGACACAGAGACTTGTTTTGCGGTATCATTGTGTTTTTAGCACCATTCTCATTGCTAGTAATGTAGTACTATTAGTACGTACTCACCTACATATGTATATATATATATATATATATAGGGGGAAAAGAAGAAATGAGGAACAGTACGATTTTGCTGGTTCTTGCAGGTTAACTGCCAACACAATGCTGATCGTACGGCTGTAGCGGCCAAATTATAAAGCGCGTCCAGCATTAAAACATGTGTAGTTGGTACTTCATTACAAGCACGTATCAAATGCAACTTTTGTCGGGTATTCAGGAGCATATACATTTAGGCCGGGGTCACTGTCTCTCTCGCACTACATTAAGAATTTTGTACGTATGTATAGTTATCTACAATTGGTGGATAATTTACCGATTTTTGTATCGAAATATACGGGTCACGTGTGCTGACCTTAATTTTGACTGGGTGCAGGTCGTCTCTGGGAATGTAGGCAACGATGTAACGGTGTCACAAGCTTGGCCGGTGGATGAAGTCGTAGCAGTGATTGGGGTCGTCGTGTGCTAAGATTCGTTAGAACGAATCCTTGCGACGAAAAATCCTATGTGAGAAACGTTATGTAGTTACCTACACGTTCAAATTGGTAAACGTGATGTATTGGACAAGAAACTTGTGCCTATCACCTGTCTGCGAACACACGGCGGGAATCGCTTTCACTTGTACTCAGTATCGTCTGGCAGAACAGTCGTTGATCGTGTGGCATTTCACTTTATTATGAGAAAAAGCTCGAGCAAACAGCTCGCAGTGTTCTACTAAAATGCGACAAATTAGTATATATACTTATACACACATATGTACATACTTTGTTTCATCGATGTTTATCATATATATATATATATATATATACGAGTATACACCACTGTCTGCCACAGGAAGAGCCACGAACACGGATCATAGTTGCCGTAGCAACGAAGTATTATTGCCTTTCTGGTGTGTCAGCCAAAGAGAAAGAAAGATAGAGATGTTGCAGCAGGAAATGCTAGGATGCAGGGTGGCAGAACCGTGAAGCAGGGAAACGATCACCGGGGTCATGGAAGCAACAGAAGAACGAAATCCTCTAGTGGTTGTCTATAAAAGTACAAACACATTGTGCAAATAGGCTTTAATTAAAGAATCCTTCGTTGTTCACCGCGGACGTTCTCATATACGTTTGTATCTATATGGAACGATTTTTGCAGCTCACTCTTAACGATAATAGCATTGCGGATGATATAGTAAGGAGGTGTCACTAAGCAATCGCCGCCAGACTAACCGAATGTAAAATAGCTACCAGGAGTGGATTTTTGTCCACGATTTATGTATATACAAAAACACACGCATACGTATAACAAACTTACGTGTAGGAAAGCTATTAGAAAATGCGCACATGCTGCTAGCAAAAGCATCTTCTCCTCTCTGCCGACCGAATCATATAGAAAAAAAGAATAACTTTATGAAGCAAATGTAAAGAACTTACATGGCGTGGTCGTCTGTCCACTAATAGAATAGTAGTGACTTAGCTAGTTAGTAGTCGAGTTGGGTTTTGCCATATTGCAGTAAGGAAGTGTTGCCAGCACTGCGAGCACTTCTCAACCAAAATCAGAGTTTGAACTGCCTGCGGCACAAGACCGTAACGTAAGAAACACTGGGGATTCCTAAACACAAACACGTAGGGTCGCAGCATCACCGCAGAAACTTGTGTTGTGCCTTTTGAGGTTGTACAGCGATAACAGCAGACGTGTATGGAAGCGGCCGAACAGGGCGTAATCGTGTCGGACGAATAGGATCAGCTATAGACCGGTTATAGCTGAAAGCTAAACAATAGGATCTGGAACGTGGTTCAAGTTGCGTCGTAACAGCAATGGGATACAGTTGAAGCGATCGGGGTTACGGTAGTTGCCGAAGAAGCTTACCGGTAGGCAGTAGTGGGCTGGTGAGCATGACTTGTGCTGTGATCTGTGAATTGGTTTCGACAACGACGACCCACTCTGACTTCGGCTATGACGAGCGTGCTATCCTATTTCAATGTTGTAAACACGTCCACTTCCATAAACGTATATACATATACTTCTCTTACTTATAGAGAATATATAATTTTTCTTCTAGAGCGCACTATGGCCACACACAAACAGGGACGAAGGGACGTTGATTAACGTACGCAGGAATAAATATATATACATATATCGCTCCTTTTGTAAGCGCTTATTTAATTGAACGTATTTACGTAGGCATGCAATCATAGTCGTCTACTTAATATGCACTTAACACGTTAATATACGTGTCAAACAGCTTGTAAACTAAGCTTTAAACACACCATATTTATTTCTTCAATTCCACTCACGAGAATTTACTTGTCGAAGTCTTGAAATCATTGTGTCGCATTTTCTGATGTTTCTATTAGACGTCGTGACTCTTTTTTTTAATATGCATATTTGTTTGTTGTTACCTCGCGTAGGCTGCGCGTGCCATTTCAAATCTACTGGTGGATAGCATCATCGTTGTTCATGTTTGGTTGGAACATTTGAGTGGATTCTTCCACAGACGTGTGAGAAAATGGCAAGCACAGGCATGTCGGTGTTACAACAGACGTACCCATTCCAGGTTATAGGAGAATCTGCGTATTGTTCTTCTGTACAACTTGCAGCGAAGATTAAGTGCAAAAGGATGCATCGAAAAATTTAGGTCGACCATTCGCAATGAACCCTCATCCCCGAGAAAGGAAGTATAGATGGTACATAGCATTTCGAACAGATAATTAAAATTGTATGAACCCCGTGGAGTACGTCCAACCACAGCAACGCAGTCCCAAAACGTGGTTTGCTTAAAATGCGGGATTGACAAATCGGCGACTCCTTCTGGCTCGAGAATTTCTAATGAAATTCGACGAGCGCCTTCGTTGTTCTCGAAGTTCGTCACAGGTCTCAAGGTTTAGGTACACTTTCAGGGCATTCTTCTTGGGGTCCGAGAGCTCGCAGTGGCGGTCACACGCTAACGCACACGGACCGTCTTCACCCACAAAAGTAAAGGGACAACGCTCAGCTGTCAAGGTAATGGCCGCCAGCTTTTTCGCCAGGATTGAAACTGTGACAGTGGTCAAAATGAAAGAAGGTGGCATAGTTGCGAGCGATTGGAATACTGCACTGAATGCCTGTCAGAAGCTTTCACTGCGCCGAGAAAAAGCTCTAACGCGTCTTTTCGGTAGTCACGGCACGCGCTTGCCCACCGGGCTAAAAACACTGAGACTTGAAGGTCACGCTGATAAGGCACCCAACTAACTTTTTCAGAAAATGAGAAGAAGATGGCTGAGTATGAGAGGCAGATCACTGGGCGTTAACAATCGTGTCCTCGCAAACGCGTAAACTAGCAAGGACTGGCTAAAAAGAGTTATAGGCCTGGAGCAGCCCAAATGGGCTGGAATCCCCAAAACAGCAGCCGCATTTCCACGTAGAGTGCTCATTGACAATCTCTGTCAGAAAAAAAAATTGTCGCAAAAACCGTTTGCCACAACAACTTTATCATATCGTATCAGGTAAGCTATCTTACGATTATCCAAGCCGGTAGTATCTCAGTTTCGTGAATTGGGTAGCGGCTTTTTGAAGGCTTTTTCTAACTTGTTTCTCTTGGGGAAAGCGCTCAACCACAATATATACAGGCATGACCGACCGAGCAACTGTAGCAATTGTTAACGGACCCCTAATAAGATTTGAAAGTTATTTTGTTTCCCAAAAACGAAAATACTATTATTTCGTCGGATTGCTCACAAGGACTTTTTATACCATAACGGACGTAAAGCAAACAGACGTGCTCGATGTCGTATGCCTAAAAATTAACCGGAGAAGAGAGTTAGCTTGCCCACGGCCCCTCTTGTTCTGCAACCTGTAGTTGAATCGTGGATACATTTTGAAAGTTAATGGTTTGCAATACGCATTTCAGCAGAACGGCATTTCCCGCTCACATCAGCCGCTTAGTGCACGGTTAGTTGGTGGAGTATATAGGCATGTTCTGGGATAAGTACTCGTGGCGGCTTAACAGTCCAGATTGAAATCCTCGGCGACGCTATTGAGCAATCATCTAATAAAAAGGTTGACATAACAGCACAGACGCGTTAACTATCTCCGTGCACCCGGCATTTGCAAATCTTGATGGGCAGGTTTTGCAACATGCTATAAGATATTGAAGTCAGGATTTAAGCAAACGCTGGTATAAATACATACGCCCGTTAGGAATACCCCTACCGGCTGTAGTGTCCACCACCCCATGGCTGGGCGGCGGCCGTTACGAGTTCGCCATTCTCTCGCTCAAGCAACACACGTCCTCTGCCTGGCTCGCACCAACGACTACTGACTCATTTATTCCCATGCCTTCTCACAGATTGCCCGCGCATTTAGTGACTTCCCGCGTCTTCGCTAGTACAGTGGCGGCATCTTCTATTTGGCGCTATGTATTTAGCTTGCTTAGGCATTGCC
Organism: Dermanyssus gallinae; assembly: GCA_003439945.1. NCBI lineage: Eukaryota > Metazoa > Arthropoda > Arachnida > Mesostigmata > Dermanyssidae > Dermanyssus > Dermanyssus gallinae. Next base: position 105,853 of record QVRM01002221.1, read on the forward strand.
GCCAACGGACGCTGTCTAAGCCCGCGCTGCTTAACGGACACTGCTATCCTACATATAAATACTTACGCCCGTCAGGAAAACCCCTACCGGCACGTACAAAAAAATGCTTCCATTGCTTTTATTTAGATACAGCATTTGAACCAAGCAACAGCAGTTGCTGTTGCGTGGCTCAAATGCTGTATGCACCCGCTACATCTATTACTAAGTAAAGTGCGTAGCGCCATCAGCCGGCCGAAGCAGGCACTCTACGCAGTATATATCGATTTCAGCTCTGCGCTTGACACGGCGCCTAGGGACAAGACCCTGGTAATGCTCGCTGAATGCGGAGTTCCGCTCAACATGCTCCGGCTAATCAAGGCTTTGCTTTAAGAAAACTCAGTGAGTATCGATGACGGGGTGACTCAGTTCCCCCCGTTTTCCCAAACTACCGGTGTCGCGCAGGGCGATCATCTGTGCTGTTTTCCCTGCTGCCGAATAACCTGCCATCTCGTGTCCAAAGATCTACTTCTCAAGTAAAGACGTTGCTATGTGCAGACCTTGACATTTTTGGAAGAAGTCGTTTCCATGTCCAACATGTATAATCAAGACTCGCCGCGTACGTACATGATACCGGCCTGACAATCAACCTTGATAAAACTGAAGCTATGAAACTCCGCCGGGTAGGGCGACTACCCAAATCCGACCCACTTCGTATAGGGCCAAGAACCCTCGAGTATGTGAATACCTTCAGGTACTTGGGGGTGGTACTACCTACCAACGGCCAATAGTTTGCCTCCTAGGTGGCTATCTATAGAAAATCTTAAACGACGTTTCGACCTTCCGAGAACTCCCGCTTACTTGGAGTTCAATAGATTATGGAAGCGGAAGATGGCAGAAATCGACTTTGAATTTTATGATACGCGTGCAATGACCAACGACGCATGGAAGGGATTTAGACGATAAATATAAAGTTTATTTTCCGTATAATACATTGGGTATATGTTACACACATCAACTAGCTAAGCCAATGCGCACTGTGACTGTCACGTGTCCGTTTCGATGAGGCCAGGGCGAGACCACTTCAGGAGTGTGCCCCTAACGGAGGCAGCGTTTCCACGTTGTATATCTAGATCCAGGTGTTGTTTAAAAAAGGACGATGACCTGTTATCACCTTCAAGTTTAACAAGGTCCCAACTTTGCGGATCAGCTGCTTGGTCCAGACGCCAGGGGCACCCAGGGTTTCAAACGCGAGAGGGCAAAATTCATGGGGATAGCCGATTGATGAGTATTTTCTCAACTTGTTAGTCTCCGCAGGGTGGGCTGCATAACCAGCTTCGGATGCGCCGCCACCGACCATAGAAGGAGTTAAGGAGTCGGTAACGGTTGCATCCCAAACTAGCATTTTGCCTCGCTCGAATGGTGTGAGTGTCATACCATCTGGACGTTTGCTGTCCTCCGCGCAGAGGCCTGGGGGTTCGAGAATGCACGGACGACCGCACGACCTAAGGGCTCTGCTAAAGGTCTCATGAATAGCGGCATGTCTCGAGCGTCGTCCTGCACTGATAATGCACGATAGTCCGTGATGTCCTAGTTTATCGACGGGGTGACCACATTGGCACCGATGAGGGCTAACTATGTCTGCCCCTAGTCGTAAACCTACTGCTATGCGAATCGACTCGTCATCAAGAAGGGTACCTATGGGGGCACTGGGAAGCGCGTGTAACCAGGCCCCTGAATCCTTGGCGGATACGGCGTTTAAGCGAGCCTTGGCTGTGTCGTCGGGAGCTTCGTTAAAGAGACGTCGTTGTACCTCGTCGTGCAGAGGGGAACTCCAGTCACGCTGGGACAGTACGTTTTCAGGCCTACCCCCACAGCGCGCCTCAAGGTTCTCTTGAAGATGGGCTAAGCGGTTTCTAAACTAGTCGACTCCCGCTGAATCTAAAAGAGGGGTTGCCCTGTTTTGCGCGCTTAGCATTGACGAAACTACAGCAGGCCCGGCCAGGGTCAGTAAATTTGGTACCCCGAGGCCCCCTTTTAAAACGGGTAGCAATGCTTGTTCTCGCGCGCTAGGCGGTAGAGATGTATTCAGGAAGGACTCGAGGGTAGACAGTGTCAAGTCGTTGAGCCTTTGCAACTTGTCGGTTCGATTAGATAAATCGGCCCTTCGAAGGAGGTGGATTAGTCTTGAGGACGAAAAAGAGGACCTGAGTAAGAAAAGTAACCGATGAGCTCCCAGAGGAAGAATGCGAGCGGCGGCGTTTTCTAGTTTCAATCTCCAACGCTTGATTGCTGCTGGGAGCCCCTCGGGGCAAATTGGCACACCCAGTAGCTAGAGATCGTCCTTGACGGTTAGCTTGCAGCCAGGCAGGAGGTTTCGGAGTGACTGTATTTCGGGGGCTTCAAGGGTAGGGCCAAAGAGGCATATCTCGCATTCAGCCGGATTTAACTCCGGCCCGGATGTAACACTGAAATCCAGGACCCGTTGAATATCTTCGGCTGCTGTGCAAACGTTTCCTCCTAATAAACTATCGTCAAGATACCAGAGGTTCAGCGGGCTCCTGAAGAAATCCACCAGATCCTTGATACCCAGACAAAACAGGGGTGGTGCTAAGGGGTCCCTCTGCTGCAGTCCAGTAGCGGACGAAATCACATGTTCAGGCAGGACAAGATGGGAAGGGTGCCGATATGCCAGTTCGACGTAGTTTAATAGATGAGGGGCGTGGGATGCGACGACCTTCATTAAGTGATCGCGTCGTATACAGTTAACAGCGTGTTTAAAAAGGAGGAGGGGTGCCCCAAAGAAAGATGTCTACAACCTTTGCCAACACGGAGAGTAGGCTGGCGGCGACGCCGGAAGGGATTTAACAGGACCAATGGGTATATAGTAACACGTTTTGCGTTTCATGTGTATCACCACATTATCTGCAGAACATTAGGTTTTCATGTTCCATATGATGCCTGTATTTGCAATAAGTGCGGCATTTTTTGCGCCAAATACCACGCAGTGTCATGCCTATAAGTGACTTCGTTTGTGAGTCTCGCTTTAACGGAGGGGTATCAATAGCGTATCATGAGCTGTATCATGAGGACATCGGAAAGGAGATTATCCTTGGATTGGGAACATGTGGATGTACATACTTGAATACGGAACTGGCGTGTATGTATACTAACACAACTTTTACAATTTACCTAACAAAGGTGATAATAAACGTAATAATATTCCACGCTGTTACTAGGATTTATTATTAAAGAAAACGTACTTAAAAATGAAACATTTCCGAAGACGTTCTACAAATGGGTTGAAAAAGCGTGGAACCCTATATATTTCGGGAAAATATTGTTGAAAAGTCCTACAAAGGCAAAAGGTGAACAAATCTCTTCTCGGCCTAAGATGCAGTTCAAGGGTGTCATGCACACACTGGGAAAAGTCCGATCGCGGTCGGCTAGAGAGGACATGGGCATACCTCTATCGAAGTACGGTCCGAGATTTGTAGAAGTAAACGGCCTACTGATATGCATGAAGGTATTACCAAATAGAGAACTCCGGGCATCACTGGGTTACAGAGGCCTAGAGGGTTTTAGTAGGTGTCAAAAATTGTAACACGGCTATATATCACAAATGACATGCTGTATATTCAAATAGACGGAACACCGCCTGGCGCCAAAATCTCAGGCGCGAAACGACAGGTTGTATATTCAAATAAACGGACGGAACACCACCGCCTGGCACCAAAAACCAGACACGCGTTCACAACCGAAGGACGCGGGCATGTCTCTCGCAACGCAAGCCAGCGGCAGCAGTGTTGGTTAAAAGGAGCGGCCGTAGAAGTGAAGTCGGTAGCAATTCCACGGACGACTACCAACAGGCCCCCTACCGGCACGCCCGTGCCGCCAACAGTGGGTACTGCGTTTGGCCCCAAACAGCAGCTAGTGTCGAGTCCCACAGTACCCACCAACAGCATTGGTTGGGCGTGCGTAAATGCATTTTCTCCCTTTCTAAGCAAAACTAGATTGCGGCACAGTCTAGGAGGTTCGTGCGCTAGTCAGTCCGGGTTGTCGTCCACCGAGGTGCCGCCGCTTCGACCCGTGTTGCTGATCGAATTTTCATTGAGCGACGCTCATCGAGAATAGATGATAAGCCATACCCCTGAGAGTCAGCGGCCATTCTGCCACAAAGACTGTTGGCAAAACTCTAGATATCTTAACTTGTCCGGCCCTCGGTGCATTGAAGATATACCTCAGGCTAAGTTCCAAGCCCGTAGGGGACGGAGGATAGTCTAAAATGAAAAACATCCTCCTTAAGAACTGTTTGTAATTGTAGGTGATAAGCCACTACTGGGGGAAGAGCCTACTGCCATGCTTCCGCAGTGACTTTTGGGGAATCTTAGTTATCTCAGCATGTTCGCCTCTCTGTGCATTAGAAGTATGCCTCACGGTGATTCTACCCCGTAGGAGGCGTAGGATTGTGTAAAATTAAGTAGACACGTTATATAAAAAAAATATATATATATATATAACGTGTCTACTTAATTTTACACAATCCTACGCCTCCTACGGGGTAGAATCACCGTGAGGCATACTTCTAATGCACAGAGAGGCGAACATGCTGAGAGTTATCTCAGCATGTTCGCCTCTCTGTGCATTAGAAGTATGCCTCACGGTGATTCTACCCCGTAGGAGGCGTAGGATTGTGTAAAATTAAGTAGACACGTTATATATATATATTTTTTATTATGGGCTGTATTACTTGACGTTGTTTGATATTGTAACGTTGTCTCGTCACGCTAAGTTCGCTGGGGGTGCAGGCTCAGCACAACACGAGCGACTCGGGGCAATGAGTGAAAACGCACAGCGTAGAGCCTGGCACGCAGAGTTACCGGATGGAGAATGCGTTTCTAGCATCCTTCTCCCGGGCTATTTATTGGCTCAAATGACGCCGTAGCGTTCGTATAGTAATAATGTTAAATTGATGACTCGACTTTATGGTCGGTGTGGTGCACATGCCCTATTGTCACCAGCATGCAGCCTAGTGGTCTCCTTGGTCGTCACGTTGCACGTTGGATTGGATGCTTGCTTGGCTTACTTATACACGTCGTCAGTTATCGGCGGCGTAGGTCGTTGTGGTTCACATCGGCTTGGGTGGTGTTTGATTGGTCTACTGACATCACCAGCCATCGGCGTCCACGTGACTGGTAGTTCGGCTGTTACGCTGTGGTTAGCTTCGTTACAATATAGCTGCGTGCAATAATGATACGCTCCAGTAAGTCAGGAGTCAGTCAGAATATTTACGTGGTGCTGCCTCCATATTTTGGTCTGCACGCCGCCATAGTTGGTTCGAGAGTGCACGCCGCATCGCTATGCCTCTCTCTCTCTCCCCCCTCTCCATTCTCTGTATTTGCAAGTTAAGCGTTGCTGCTGCTGTCTACGTGCCGATCTAGTGCCAACCGCATTAGTGACAAACCGAGTGTTGTGTGCGGTGCACGCATTGCGCGTTAGGTCTGGCCGCTCTGGGCGGCGCAGGATTGTGCACGTAATAGTGACGACGTCTCTCTAAGATGACGTCCGTAACGACGCATTCGGCAAGCCGCCGTCTCCTAGGGTGCAGAGTCGACGACAAAAATGGTCACGAATCACCTGGCTGAACGAGGTCGACGTCGATGGACCGCGTCTGTGCTCTCTAGGCAGATGGCTTCGGCCTATCTTCGGTAAGCGACCCGAAAGGATGTATTGCATAGACGGACAAAGGATGTATTGCATAGACGGACAAAGAATGTATTGCATAGACGGACACTACTACTACTACAGTGTAGCGGCACCACTAACGCTAACACAATTGTGTTGTTACTGATCGCGAGTCGGTTGGCACGGCTCGCGACGCGCTAAGCAACTTTTGAGTCACTCTCGAATCCTGAATGGTTCGATACCTGTTGTTGATCGAAGTTTTGTTGAGCGAGCTTGCTCATTGAGAATAGATAGAATAAACCATACCGCTAAGAGTCGGCGGCCATGCTGCCACAAGGACTGTTAGGGAAACCCTATCCGGCCCTCGGTGCATTAAAGATATAGCTCAGGTTAAGTTCCAAGCCCGTAGGGGACGGTGATAGTCTAGAATTAAAAACAACCTCCTTAAAAGATGTTTTAATTCTAGCATTCTGAATGGTGATGAACAAATCGTGCAGTGCGGTCTATTTTGATTACTTTTTTAGTTTTGACTTTTCATGGTTTTCAATTCTGTCGATATATGATTGATTGATTTAATTGCTTGGCATGTATACCTAAATACACATGTTACCCTTTTTATACCAGAGGCGCTTAGAGCGGCAGCATATATGTTACCTACGCATTCATATAATATATGTTTACTTCAATACATACAGAGTATTTGCTTTCCATTGGGACAACCCCTTCTTTGTAATATCGACCAGGTCCTTTCTAACATTTGGTCTTAGAGCTAGGGCCTCCGACAGCTCTATATCTCTGCTCCCCCCTAAGTCTAAACATTATTTAACAATATGCTCAATTGACTCATTCCCTAGCCCACATGCTCGACATTCTGTACTATGCCCCTCCCCATATTTAGCTCTTTATATCCTTATATCCAACACCCCTGTCCTGGCATCTGCCATCAGCTCACTCGCTCTTGAATTATCGTATACCCATTCTACCCCGCCTCTTTCCCGCTTTTCCTTTCCATGTAGTTGCCAAACTCGATCTGGAACCCGTCGCCAATTTCCATTTGTCTGTATATGCCTTGTTTACCCTCAATTTCACCGTTTTCCCCGATACCCTCGCTCTTGCTGACTGCTGATTATTATCAAATATCTGGGCTTAACTTTATATAAGACGCTTCAATGGCATCATCACTTAGATGTGATTACGTGTAAATGCTATGCGGAAATTTCATCTATTCGTCGTCTACGAGAACTAGGAGTGCCTGTGGAGGGTCTTCTTATGATGTATAAAATGCAGTTAGTGCCAATTCCTTGTTATGATCTGATATGACGTTTATTGATACTTAATTGTAGTTTCTCATTTTTGTTACAACTTCATATACATTATCACCGTAGTTTTGCAGATTCGATAAGACCAACTAGGTTGTAATGGTGACCAAAAAGAATACGTTTTATTTCGACAATTATGTTAAACTTAATTAGGTATTGTAACGGGAGCACTGAGAGTTCTTTATATTGTTCTGTTGATATTGAGACGCGATGTGGGAGACCTAAGACGAGGCGAAGTGCCCTTTTCTAAAGCAGATGAAGCGGAGTTATATAAGTATAAGAAAGACCGTACACCTCTAGACCATATGTTAGGTGGCTCTGAACATACGCGTGGTACATTGCCGTGAGGCATTGGCGGGGAAGGATTTTACGAGTGCGGTATATGGTGGCTACGCCACTGACCATTTTTTTCTGACATGTTTCGCATGCGCCTGGAACGTCAGATGTTCGTCAAGAACAATACCCAGGAACTTCGTTTTAACTAGCATATCAAGCGTGCGGTCGCATGCAAAAGCTTCAGTATTGATTGTCGTTTGGCCCCTTGGAGTTTTAAATTGAACAACTCCTGTTTTTGACCAATTAATGTAGAGGCCGTTATTTCTGAACCATTGAGATAGCCTCTCAATATCCTCACGAATTATTGCCTCAACCTGTTGGGGAGAGTCGCCCACGAATAGAGCCGTTGTGTCGTCAGCAAACAAGGTTAATTTAGCATGATTTGGAATAGTAAAAATAATGCTAACAAAAATATTAATTAATAGCGGGCCACTGGTGCTCCCTTGAGCCACTCCAATTGATATATTTTCTATACGGGAGAGGGATTGTCCAATTTGGACAACTTGGCGTCTTTCAGAAATGAATGAGCGCACCCACCTTATAAAATTTTAATTCGCCCTATAAGTGGAGAGTTTTTTTGAAATAATGTCTAGATCTACCGTATCAAAAATCGACCGTCTTCTTTAATGTATTTGTTTCCGTACTTCTTCGACAAAACCCATCACAGGCACAATCGTCGACATGTTGGGTCGAAAGCCGAACTGCCTAATATGTAGGACGTTATGTCCTTCGACAAAATCTCTGAACTGTTCAATAATGCATTTTTCAAAGACTTTCGATATGGGCGCGGGAATGCTGACAGGTTTGTTGTTATCTCGGCACAGGCGATCCCCCTTATGAACAATGGAACCACACGGTATAACTTTAGGACATTGGGATATACTCCTGTTCTGATAGAGAGATTGATAATATACTCAAGAGGCGATGCAAGTGCATCCGCAGCCCTACGGAGAACCTGTGATGGAATTTGTTCGGGAGCGCTGAAGCATATTTTGACATTTTGTAGAAGGTGGTGAATTCTGTGAACGTTGATTGGCTGCAGGGAATTGTTCGGCAGGCGTCGGAAGGTTATCCGGAACGGCGTATCTCGATGAGCACTCGCTGTCACGGGTGACACATGTTGCGTAGTAGTGGTTGAAGATGTTAGCTAGCGTAGTTTCAGTGACGAGCTCTCCGTTTACAAAGAGCTTCGTGCATTTTTTTCTCGAGTACGTCCGTTCCTTCTCTTTAATAAGAGCATATAATTCCGGTGTCACCCAATTTTTCCGAACTGCAATTCTCGAGCTAGTATTCTTGATCTTAGTACTATTACGCTTTACCGCCGACATAACTCTTTCTCTAAACAATTTAAATGCCTTATTGACGTAATGTAGCCCGTGTAGGTCGTCCAACATAGACGACGACAGTTCGGCGGTTATTTGATCATAGTTAAGTTTGAATTTTGGACACTCGTTGGCTGCCGACGGTTTGGATTTTAAACTGATAAATATGGTGAAATGGTCAGAGAAAGTAGTCGTAAGAACGCCGGAGGCGATAGTTAACTTGGGTGGAACATTGCAGTAAATAGGGTCTATGCATGTTTCGGTGATGCGTTGGCCATGGACAGTGTCCGTACAAGCAACCCTGGTCGGCACACCAACCATCTCTCGAAACTTATACGAGTGTAATAAGTCATTTAGATTAGTCACATATGAACCGCCCTCTCTAGTAAGTCAATGTTCGCGTCACCAAGGCAGATTGTGTTTAGCCTGTCCACTTTTGAGAGTAATTCTTCTAGTGCATACAAGAAATCCAAGGGCCTCCCCGACGGCTGCCTGTAGAATGACCCCACAACCGTGCTCTGGCCATCGGCAAACACCATGCATGTTTTTTCTTTATCTATTCTAATCTTCTCTTCTCATTTATTTATTTTACCCCTCGTCAGTACATAATCTACGCATGACTTTTTATGCCCCTGTGTGTACGTATTAGTCCCTTCTAGCCGCGGGTCCAAATTAAAATTTGGGTCTTACTCAACTCCGCTAGTTGTATCAGTTTTTAGCCCGCTCTGTCCTCTCGTGCATCCAGCGATATGTGCATTCCAGTCTCCCAGACATATTACCTCTTTCTTATCCTAATATTTTTCAATTACTTTATGTAGTCTTTTAAATAGCTGCTCATCCTCTTCTTCAGTGTGGCTTGGCGCTTTGTATATCCCCATAACTGCCCATATTATCCCTTCTGGGTGTATCTCGATAACCACCAGATTCTTCATTCTGGCATTTTCAACTTCTGCGCACGAAAATCTTTCGAAAATTCTCATCTCTGGTTATTATCCCAACTCCCGCATCGACTGACCTTATTTTTAGTCATTTATACAGTTCTTCTCACTTTCCTCTTCGCCTCTACCTCTCATATTTAACATGGCAACCCGTTCGAAAAGAACATTGCTTCTGCGCTTTCCTATTGCCCTGCTTCCTCTTTTGGCATCTTATGTCAACCTTTATCTCCACCTCTTGATGCCACTGATGGCCAACCGTCTGATTACCTTTAATGCCCCGTTGCTGCTCCTATGTGTTACGCCTCCCTCAAGTGTGTAGCACCCGTTGTTCCGATTCCCCCTGTACCTGTTGTCCTACTCTTTCCTGTATCCATTTGTCCCCTTCTATTTCCTTTGTCCCTGTATCTGTTCTTCCATCCTGTGTGTCGTTATATATATCCCTATCGTTTCTCCATCGTTTAAATGCCCATACCGCATGCCTGACAAAATGACGTTGATTCCACGTCTGCGTTTCCCTACCGTGTTCCGTTCCCCTATATCCTAATTGCGCATTAACTACTTTAATTATTGTAGGCCTCACATTGTGCCAATCGCATCGGAGGTCTTGGCCGTTGGATTGTCTTGAATGTATTCAAGTGACAAGTATTCGTAATTTGCTGCCCTGACCAACTGCACTATTCTCTTATTAACTGCCCTGCACGTACCCCGGTAGTTCCGTTCTTCTTTAGCATTTTGGAAGCTAACACACTGTCAACACCACGTTTTGCCGTGTGCTAATCACATGCACACAAGCACTTTCCATATTTCAGGCCTGAAAAGTATCTACCAGTCCCCTATGAAACGCCAGTCTATGTTCTACATTATTAAACACTTTAAAGTCTTGCATATCCGTATATGCCACATACTGCCGGCGAATTCAGTGACTTTCCACGTCCTCGTTATTGGGGTGGCGACATTTTTCATTTGGCGCCATGTCTTTTGCTTATTTCGCCATTGTCGCTAACCGACGCTGTCTATGCCGGCACTGCTTTACGCCCGCTTCTATCCCACATATATTCCAGGTTGATTTGCTTCGTGTGGTGTCAGCCTGTGTGGACCAGTGAACCGATAGGGCATATCCGATACCAGTAGAAGGTCCTCGCGTCCGTAAAAGGCAATGCTTCAGTTTCTGCCGTCGGCTTAGATCAAGGCTCGACGAGGACAACAACTACATTAACAACGACAATAACACCACATCGAAAAATAGAAACATGGAATGGCAAGATGACCGTGATGTGGACGACGATCAACCGATGGAGGTTGATCCGGCAGAGGGTCTGGGGCCCCAAGCTATACAGGCGGAGCAGGCCGACCATGACATGGAAGAACCAGACGAGGAGCCGGAGCAAGCCGATCCTAACATGGAAGGGAGAGTCGAGGTGCCAGAGCCCCAAGCTGTACAGCCACAGCAAGCCGATCAAGACATGGGAGAACCAGACGAGGAGCCGGGGCCCCAAGCTGCACAGCCAGGGGAGCCGGGGCCTCCTGGTGTACAGCCAGAGGAGGCGGGGCCCCAAGGTGTACAGCCAGAGGAGCCGGGGCCTCCTGGTGTACAGCCAGAGGAGCCGGGGCCTCCTGGTGTAGAGCCAGAGGAGCCGGGGCCTCCTGGTGTACAGCCAGAGGAGCCGCACGATGACATGGGAATACCAGAGGAGGAGCCGGAGCCCCTACCCGGCCATGAATTGGAGGATTACGATGACATGGGAATACCAGAGGAGGAGCCGGAGCAAGCCGATCCTAACGTGGAAGGGCGAGTCGATGTGCCGGAGCCCCAAGCTGTACAGCCACCGCAAGCCGATCAAGACATGGGAGAGCCAGACGAGGAGCCGGGGCCCCAAGGTGCACAGCCAGGGGAGCCGGGGCCTCCTGGTGGACAGCCAGAGGAGGCGGGGCCCCAAGGTGCACAGCCAGAGGAGGCGGGGCCCCAAGGTGTACAGCCAGAGGAGCCGCACGATGACATGGGAATACCAGAGGAGGAGCCGGAGCCCCTACCCGGCCATGAATTGGACGACTACGATGACATGGGAATACCAGAGGAGGAGCCGGAGCCCCAACCTGGCCTGGAAGAGGAGGTCCAATATATCATAGATGATTCCGATGAGGAACCGGGCCCCCAAGCCGTTCATAACGTGCAAGTACCAGTGATGCAGCCAGAGGCCCAAGCCGTACAGGAAGAGGAAGAACACGAAGACACCGATTCCGACGAGCCGTCGCCTCCAGATGGCCGAGGAGGGCGAAGAAGGCCGTGGCTTGTAGGTGAGCTGGCGCTGCCCGGCTACGAGGCGCTGCGGCATGACCTGCTCGAAGGAAGGGGCAGGATCTACATTCGAAGGGTACGTGATGTTTTTCTGTGCGGCCGTGGTTGCCGTTGCTTCGAGTGGACATTGGCTCTGACTGACGATTAATGCGTTCTGCTCATACACGACTCTTTGGTGGCTTGAATTCTGTGCGTCTGTGTTGTTGCTGCTGTTGTTGCAGACGTTGTTGTTCTTGATGCTGGTTTTGTTGTTGTTGTCGCTGGTGTTTCTTGCTCACTTGGGTATACAATGTGTTGTAAAAACATTGTATTTTATACGTTTTGTACGATTCGGTTAAAGACAGCTGTAAATCGGTATACTCCTATGATATTCGCATTAACTTAGCATTCAATTAAAATCTATATATATTTTTTTCAGCTTGAAATTAAAAACTTCAGGCATATTAGGCACGCTCGACTGGACTTTAAAGAAGGGTTCAACATAATCGGTATGTAAACTCAATGAAAGAAAAATGATGACAACCATTCATTCACCCTGGAAATTTATACTTTGAATATAATAATAATAATAATAATAATAATAATAATAATAATAATAATAATAATAATAATAATAATAATAATAAGTCTAGTCATATTGAAACCTTTCCTTTGCATTTTGAACTTATGCGTTCGCCGCTATATCCCTATTCTCATTCATAACCGTCTATTGTATTGAATTCATGACAAACATTATGGGACCCTTGTGGGGGATCAGGCGTACGTAGTTTTTGTATAGAGATATTTGTGCATATTTTTTTCGAGACATCATCTGCCATTCTGAAAACGATATTTGTGACGAAGGACATTATTGTGACGTGTCTCGGACTAATATCCAAGATCTCCCGAATGTGTAATCATGAGTGGGATCTGTTAGGTTTATCGCACGGCTAGCTAATTGCAACTGGCTATTGCATTGCAGTTGGAGACAAGGCCGCCGGGACGAGCAGTGTCATAGACGGTAAGGTGAAAAACAATATACGCATCACAGCTTTTGGATTGCGCATTTAGATATTTTGGAATATGATTTTTTTTACTAATTCGTCTGATAGGGTAAGCTGCATGTAGTACTCTAGCATGTCTTGGTTTTGAAATGCTTATTGTAGCCGAATTATTAACAGGGATAAATGTTATTTTGTGTTTTACCAGACCTCAGTTAGACAAAAGATAAGTGACTTTCATTAAAGGCCCACGCACAGAGCGCTTGGCTGCTTATATTGGTAATTACCAATGACTCCGCAGAACTTCTTAGCTGAGAAACGTTGCTACGCTACGCCAATGACGGCTCACCGCGGGTTCAACAAAATCGCTTCTACAGACACTATCGTGCAGACTAAGTCTTCCCAAGAAAGACAAATCGACGACATCCCGCATCGTCCAATCATCATGTTCGTCGAGAATTTGTATGGGCTATGTCGCAGACTGACTCATGCGTGTGACTGTCTAACAGCAACTGAACTGCTACTATCTGAACTACATTTGATTTAATTTTTATGGCTAAATACTAATTGTCATTGCCGACCATGCCGCAACAACTATCGGCGGGGGACCATTGCCAATGCGGCAACTGTTATACAACTCTTCGATGCTAACGGCATCTCCCTCGCCACGTGGCGCCCTCTCATGGCCCCCCGTGGCCTCGCGCTTGCTTCCATGGCAACCGTGTCAACAACAACAACGACATTACGTTCGCTGCCACGGCAACGGAATAATCAACGGCTTCGCTTTTGTTTCCATGGCAACCGCATTTACGGAATCGCCCTGGATACGACGACAACGACGTCTTCGCCATCATTGTCACCACGGTAACCACATACTCATCGCCGCCATTCCCTCAATTTGTTCCGTTTGTCGTCATTTTTGCTATCGGCGCTGGCATCACCGCTGTTGCTACTTGTCCACGCCAGCCATTAAGATCGCGCTATCCGCCATACACGGCGAGGTCACAGAAACGATGCTTTCCAGGGGATCCGCCTATTTTCGTTTGCCTACTGTTGGCTTAGGATACCGGACGACGCCGGTAATCATAAAGGTGAGTCATATATATATATATATGGATGCCATATTTCTTTAAATAATTTTTAAGTTATGTAATAATAACTATACAAATTATTATTATTATTATTATTATTATTATTATTATTATTATTATTATTATTATTATTATTATTATTATTATTATTATTTTATTTCTGAGACTGTTACCTAGCTACTATGTCGACGCTCTAACATACTGATAAATAAATTCATGGTCTTCTCCTGTCTTTGTCCGCCTAGCTGACACTCGGTTTCTGGCGAGTTTTTCCGGACATCTCACCGCAGCAGAACGACCCTGACGACGAACCACGTATTTGTATCGAAGTGCGGCTAGCACTCGGAGATAACGGACTAATTGCTAACAGGAAGTTCCGGCTGAACGAACAAAATATGCCCTTCCATGCACTTCACCGATACCTTCAAGGGCTCCATATTTGCCCGGGCACTGTAAACTTCCTGCATCAATTTCAGGTGAGCAATTGTACTATAGTGTCCTGGGCGATCTATAGCCAAGTTTTACAACTGCAACGTACGCGGCACTGCGCGACGAACGCACCATTAAGCCTATAAGACGAAGCAGATACAGCGCAAGCGAGAACACATCTGCTAAAGCTTTGCAACCTCGATCGTACTGAAATAAACAGTCTTCGACGGCTGTCGAACTCGTAATGTTACCGGTATATTTGATCATGAATACTTGTGATTAGCTAGTCCCGCTAGGGGATTAGGGTTTGAGGTCAGGGACCAGCTTGGCGCGCGTTCCTGTAATTTGATATTGACACAATAGCTATGTTTGAATATCTACTTTGCAATATAGGGTTGCATATACGGCGAGAATATGCCTCGCAGTTTACAGTGTTGAGAACAGAGTAATGCCGTTCTTATGCTGTTCTCACAAGACTACCACCACTTGGCTTGTGCTTAAATACTGAGTTAAGAGGAATACTTATTTTAAGTGTGCTTGGCTACACCTAATAAATATGCCTCTCAACTAAAAACACTGGGTACTTTTAGCTGACCAGGCTTTCTGACAAAGACAGTTTTTCCTAATGAGAGATGTCAGGAAGGCTTGATGCCTCGTTGGCGGCTATTAGATGATTTGTATGGATTGTCCTCCCTCACCACCCATCGGCTTGGCATTGCTTGGCACTGCTTTGAAACTTTGAACGAGAAGTACCTGTTTCTTTTTCACTCGATAGGAGAAAGTGCATTTACGCACACCTGATTGATCTTCTTGGTGGGTAGTGTGGGCTCAACGCTGGCCGTATAAGGCCATGTGCAGCTCATCCTTCTCTGCGCTTCTCAATTTACCAGGGCTATTTTGAGTTGTTTCCAAATGGAGCCCAGCATCCTCCGACCTACCTCATCACCCAGCTTATCATGTAGGCCTGAACAGTCTCTCGTGGGGTTCTCTGGACCAAGCAGTAATGTTCGGGCTCGAGTCCTCTGTGCATCGCTCCTCTTTGGTCGTCCGGCCCGGCCAACCCTTCTTGTCGTGTTAGGAGAGAGCTCTTTGGAGAGAACTGGCAGCTGTATGGCGTTAAACGTAAAGTCACTCCAGCTGCGCTTTCTGTCTGCCGGAATTCTTTAGTAAGTACCCATAATCTATACTGCTTGATCCGCTGCCGCGTCGACGGTACAGAGTCTTGCCGGCTCAAGTGCGTCGGCCACATTGAACTTAACCAGATACAACCCTATGCCCTTTTGCGTCACCAACTCTTCTAGCACATCATGTGCGGATTGTTGCAGCGGATGAGATTTGCCTGGAGAGCCCTTGACATCATGGCATTATTTGGTTGCGTTCCAGCAATGTCCAGATGTCGCTACCGTACCCGCTGAGGCGGTTCTTCTCGTGTTTTTTCTCTCACTGCCTCAGCCTCCCGTACGTTTCTTTGCGCCGACTGCATCGGTTCCATTCAGGCTAGCACCGCGGGTTTCTCGCGCAGCTTGGTTGCCGCGGACCGCGGAAAAAATGGCACATCTTTCTTTTGCCGTCAATTTGTTTGAGTTTCGGCGTCTTCCCGCCATGACGCCGTGAACAGTAGCTGCGGCTTGAGAGTACCTGCTTGCAATAAGCTGTTGTTTCAAAGAATAGAAAACGTTTGGCTCTGTGGCTCTAGTTTACTTTAGATAGATTTGTCTCTTTGTTTCTCTGCCGCACGACTCCACCAACATTATCACTGAGCTTCACATGCCACTCTGGTATGCCGATCGTTGGGGGTACGTCCCTGCACTTATTCGACAACACCTCGGAGACCCGTAGACGCATGTCCGCAATTCTTGGCGCTAAACCTTGCTCTCCATCAACGACAGCTTTCTAACTTTGTCGAGCGCGTGCATATTATTCGAAGAGCTTTACGGCGAAGCCCTTCGAATTTCCTCGAACAGAGAGGTTCACGCATTCCTGAACACCATTGAAGACGTTGCCGAAAAGGTTTACAAACATCTAACAACAACCTGTCGTTATGTCTCTAGATTGAGACTGCACCAAACTAGGACTCACCCTAGAATAAATTAAATGATAATCACCATACGAAAGACGAAAGGGGGTGTGCAACTTAAATAGTATGCGCTAACTTACTTACCAATGCAATCTGTACAGATATTGCATGCGAAAAGAACAGTTCAATATGTGTAATTTTTTAATATTTATATTTAAGATATAATTCTTATATATATATATATATATATATATATATATATATAGGGAGAGAGAGAGTATTATAAATTCAAATAACTAAATCTATATTTTTTTATTTTGTAAAACACATATTATTTTAATTTTATAATATTTTATATACTTATATTTATTTTATAAATTAAATAGTTTTCATTTTAAATAGTAACAAGATGCACTGATATATTTCTAAATACTTTTTCGACAGACTCAGACACCAGGCATAAACCATTTCAAATAATATTGCAATCCCTATTGTGCAACTGAGCTGCTACCTGCAAAATAGCCACGGCGGACCTTTGATCATCCCTAGGAGCCAGCCATGAAAAACTAGATCAAGGTGACGGTTGCAAATTAAGAGACCAAATCAGTACTGAAATTGTTCTGGTCAGAACTATAACTTGTTTTGTATCAGGATAAGGTTGAGTGCAATTGTTATCTAGTGGTGAAGCGTGTTCAGTGTTATACTTGAAACTCGTGAGGTAGCTCGGAGATAAAGAAACTTAGCTAGGCAAGCACACGCAGTCAATATGTCGAGATATGTTGACCAGTGTAAGTAATGCGAGGTCAGCGAGCGGTCGATATCGTTACAGGCAGCATTCAGTAGTCGAGTTTCGTTGTAATGGTTACTATAATAGCTGCCATATCAGTACTGCCGTTATAGGTGGTCATCTGTATGCCCGTTAAGCGAGCATTCGTTACTGCTAATACTTCAGCGCATAACTGGTGGATCCATTCCTGTATTGCAACGTGTTCCTCATATTGAAGCTGCTTGCCATCGACCGGTTTGACAGCCGGTCTCTGCTGGAGCGCGTGCGGCATCAGTTCTTTGCCAGCGAGTGGAATCGCTTTGAAGACCGCCTTCAAAAAGCACGGGAGAAAGTAGATACAAATATTCGCCAAACGAATGCGTACATTCGTCAAACTAAAGTGCGCATGGTAAGCTAGTTGGCGAGCTTTCACTTCATACTTTTAGTAATACTCTACTTTCGCTCTACTGTAACAAGACTGCTTATAGTTGAGATTGCTGCAGCTCATTCTATCAACATATCCAGTATTATGGCAACTATCAAGATCGATAAATACGATGGTTGGTCGCATATGTACGATATTAATTTTCTTCAAGTGACTAAGCTACTCTTCAAGTTTATGGTGGTAGTTTCTCGGGCATGGTTGGGCCACCTTTATTGCACACGGTTAGATCCACCTGGCTGAGGAGTGCCCGAAACGACGATACCTGAGGCGTACTCAGTGACAACAAGCACGCAGAGTCTGTATATATATATATATATGAATATATATACTTTAATTTCAGGAGGAAATTAGGAGGATACAACAAGTGCTGAACATGTACAGGCTGTGGGAGGAGCGCAAAGAACGGATCGAAAAGATCCTGAACAGAGATCAGCTGAGAGACATTCATGATCGCATCAGGGAATATGAGAACACAATTGAGGACAATCTTGCGACCTGCAGAGATATCTCCCAAAGCATTATTGACGAACATCATCATATCGAGGTATGAATGCTTCAGGCCAAAATGTGTACTCTATATGTAGAGTGTTTCAGAATTTGCCCAACCAACTATAAGGTCTAGTATAACTCGGTAAAAGCAAATTACAATGGAACGAGGGGCAAAAATGTCTTCTAAAAAATAAGTTATGAGCGTGAAAGACAAAATGCAAAAATTGCAAAACGTAGAGTGAATTTCATCAAATGCAAACTTTTATTTCAAACACGCAAACATGATCGGCAAAAAATGTTTTTTTTTGCCGAGTTGTACTACACGTCTAAGTTTGTTGGGTGAACTCTGGAATATATATATATATATATATATATATAAATATATATATATATATATATATATATATATATATATATATATATATATATATATATAAATATATATATATATATATATATATATATATATATATTTATATCTACGTTAACTAAGCGTTCGCATGGCAAAATATTGATAGGACGTCTAAGTTTGTTGGGTGAACTCTGGAATATATATATATATATATATATATATATATTATATCTACGTTAACTAAGCGTTCGCATGGCAAAAATATTGATAGGACGAAACTGAAAATCCGTTAACAGGGTCCCCTTATCCTTGACGACGGGGTTTCCAATCAGAATCCGTTGGTTCAAGCAACGGGATGGCTCTAGGGGAGGACGAGCTTGGTTCCCTCCAATTGGATGTGTTGGTTTTAGATATACCATCTTGATCTTGCAATTTCTACAAAGTTATGTGAATGCTAATGGTCTGGTTCTAAATGTGGACAAAACGAAGGCTGATAATGGGCTTCATCTTCAACCTTGTCGAGTATGTGAAACATTTCGCCTATCTCGGTGTCGAACTAATCACCACTGGGGAGTGTTTTACGCAACACGCAACTGACAGAATCAGCATGGGTTCTTCTGTGTCATTTTGCGACACCCAAATGCAAAGGCGGTTGTCTTTACCAGCAGCTCTGCAGCTTTTTGGTATACAGATAAACCCCAGAACTACGTATAATATATAAGTGGTATGGCCTTGCCCCAGCATAGCAAACCTGGCTAATCGACTCAAGGCTGCACTCCTCGAATGCATTCTGGATGTATATAGAACAAGCCATATTTGTCTGTGGGGCGGCTAGACCACTACTCATCGAAGACTTTGCCGCGAATGAACAATTTGCATCGCATTTGGTCTATAGGTAGCACAATCAGAATTCGGAGACGAAAATGGCTGATGTCGATCCAGGCTTTTTTATGACGCCAGCATCACATCAGGCATGTGGAAGAAGAAGTCCAGTATGAAAACTTGTCATTTTACCTATTGATTCATGATGTGCATGGCTTTCGTCGTGTAATTTGCCAACGTTGCAGGTCAGCAGTGTACGGCATGTGAGTTGGTTAAATGCTCCAATCCGGCTTCTGTAAACCGTTCGTAAAAATCTAACAAAACACAGTACCTGTTGTTTGATCAATAAAACAAACAACAGTAATTTCCAGGGTTCATGACATTGTTTCGTCAGATGCGAGCGTTGGCATAACGAACTTCTGATACATTATAGAGTTGAGATAGCTATGTTTTAATGCATACGTAAGCGCGTATGTAAAAACGCACGTAAGCAAAACATAGTCCGCACTGTTCTGAGACTTATTGCTTATGTACGTTAAACAGTCGCAAATAAGTCTTTGTACTAACACTTAGTAGATGCGCTGTATATATATATATATATATATATATATATATATTAGTATGTATTAGAATTCTCTCTCTCTCCCTCTCCCCCCATCTCTCTCTCTCTCTCTATATATATATATATAAATATATATAATTCTAATAAACTACACATATTACCCTGAACACGCGTTGCATTTGCTATAGTAAGCAAAGTCGTAGTTAGCGGCAACAGCGTAGACACGATATCGCGAGACTGCTGGATTTCAGCTTCGCCCCGTTTACAGCCAAAGGTTACTTATACAAGAGCTGCTTGGACAAAATATTGCAGGATCCAGAGCGAACCATTGAAGTGGCTCGAATACGCGTGCGCAGAATGAATGGCTTACAGAAGGTTACACGTGCGCTTGAAGCTCGTCTGTGCAAGCTCGAAGCTTTACAGGCCATTAAGCAAGACCAAATCCTGAGCGAGAGTGTTGTCGCCGAGGAAGAACAAATGCTTAGACACGACATCGGTATGTATATATATATATATATATATACTTTTTCGCTCATATATACCGCCTCTAATCTAACCCGATTTGCGAGTCCATTGAGCGATTCGAGCCTCTCCCCTTAGACCTCTCCGAGCGAAGGATGGTCGTGAAGGCCCGCAGTTAACAGAGACGCAGGTATCAAGACCCCAATGCTGTAACAGCAATCACTAAAAAAAGCAGCAATCACAACGGCTGCACAGCCATTTAACGTGTTAGAGAAAGAAAATTCGCATCTGGCCGCAAAGTAGCCCAGTAATACGGACACTTCATTTCTTGGAACTAATATGCACGAGCAAACAAAGTCTTCAAATAAGAGGCTTGACAAAGAGGTCTGCATGTCTCTGCTTGCAGAAACGACGTATGCTGAGGTCACCAGTCTACAGCAAAGGCTTTGGCAGGCCGAACTTGACGTTGCTGAATGCGAACAATGTTATAGTGTGGGAAAGAGTCACAAACAGGCGCTACTTATGGCGCTGTCGTTGAAGTAAGTGCCGCTAATATGTTACAGCCAGATAGGCGAATTCATTGAAGATCTATTTGTTTCTATTTATCTATATAGGTGGGTTCATTTTTACACTCTACAATTCCGACGTTCCTCTGAGTTAATTCAAGCAGAACTTATGACGTTTTATATTGTAACGTTGTTGTGTTACGCTAAGTCAGCTTGGGGATGTAGACTCATCCGGACAGGTACTGCAGCCCGAGGGACTCGGGAACGATGAATGACGACCCGTAGCATTGGGTCTAATGCAAAGCACGACCGAGCAACGGATGGTTATTAAGCCATGCTGCTCGGTCTATTTATTGGTTCACGAGGCACCGCAGCGTGCTGACACCCCAAAGGGTGTCAGAACCCGCTCTCAAATCGGTCGAAATGTACAGCAGTTTGTGTTTGTTTCGTATAGGAATACAGGTTAAGTGACTGTTTGACTTGGACTGCCGATTATAGGTCGACCCTCTCCCGATGTCGGCCGATGATCGTTTGGACGGCGGAGGAAGTTGGGGTTTCGACGCGAAAGGCTGTGGCTGTTCTCGGCTGGCTGGTTGAGACATGTCTTGTTCAGTTGAGACATGCATCATTCGGTGAACGTTGCGTACGTTGAGATTCTGGCGCGGGCGCTGTAGCCGTTGGACGTGGTCGGTTAGAACTTATTTGAATTGCTATAATGCGTACACAGTAACTTCGTTTCACTGCCCCCCCTCTGAATTGGCTCGTCCCGAGCCAACAGTGGAGGTCTGGCGTGTGTTAGTTGACAGGTCGGTTTGTTGAGGTTGAAGATTGGTCTGTAAAGGTCGGCAATTCATACATGTTGTTGATCGCCGGAAGGTCGCTGTCGTCCGATGTGTCGCTCTGACAGTTTGGGTTGAATGCAGGCTTGCTGTCACTTGAGACATCTCTCGCCTCGGCGGAGTAGTGGTGTGGCGCAGAGTCGGCACGGGCGTGCATTCCCGCGCGGTGGAACTCTCGCTTTCAGTCTTTACACTTCTCCAGGCGATGTCCCAAGAGTTTCACAAGCAAATGGCGCTGGGCGGACGGCAAATGGTTCAACTGTGACTATCTCTGCGCAACTTACCCGGGCGACCTGTACGCATTTAAACCGGGAAAGAATGAAGGCTGGTCATAGTCGTATTTCGGTCTTGTTTTGCGCAATTTACCAGGGCGAATTGTACGCTTTTAAACTGGGCAAGGAGGAACGCTGGTCATGGTCGTATTTCGGTCTTGTTCTGCGCAGCTTTCCTGGGCGGCTTGTACGCTTTTAAACCGGGTAAGGACGAACGATGGCACTATGCCTTGAACTCTGTCGTTCGTGGTCGGGGTTGATCGCTTATCGGATCTCGTCGAGTATGGACGGTGTCGTGGTCGAGGGGCGTAATCGGCGTCGGTGGGCGTGTTCAGAGGTCGTACTCGGCTTTGGTGGCCGTGGTCAGATGTCGTACTCGGCGTCGGTGGCCGTGGTCAGAGGTCGCAATCGGCGTCGGTGGCCGTGGTCGGGGGGCGTCGTCGGCTTCGGTGGCCGTGATCGGGGAGCGTCATCGGCTTCGGTGGCCGTGGTCGGGGAGCGTCGTCGGCTTCGGTGGCCGTGGTCAGAGGTCGTAATCGGCGTCGGTGGCCGTGGTCGGGGAGCGTCGTCGGCTTCGGTGGCCGTGGTCGGGGTGCGTCGTCGGCTTCGGTGGCCGTGGTCGGGGTGCGTCGTCGGCTTCGGTGGTTGTGGTCGGGAAGCGTCATCGGCTTCGGTGGCCGTGGTCGGGGAGCGTAATCGTGGATGTGGTTGTAGTCGGTACTGCGGTCATGGTTGTTGTCGAGGTCGTGGTCGGCATTGTTGTCGTGGTCGTGGCTGTCGTTGGCGCTGTCGTCGTGGTCGTGGTCGGCATGGTTGTCGAAGTCGTGGTCGTGTTGGCGGAGGAGGTGGACTGGCGTTCGCTGTTTGGTCGATGTTGGTGGTCCTGGTCGTTGTTAGTGGTCGGTCGTGGTTCTGCCGTGCTCGGTCGTCGTTTGATGCGGTCCGTGCGCCGTGTCGTCATGTCCTGGCTGGGCAGATAGAACTGTCGCTCGTCCGGAAACCTTTGGTTGTCTATGATGGCTGTAGTGGCGGTCGGTAGAGGCAGCTGGACGTGAGTCTGAAACGATGGACGTGGCTGGACGGGAGTCTGGAACGATTGACGAGGCTGGTCGAGAGTCTGGAACGATTGACGAGGCTGGATGGGAGTCTGGAACCATTGACGTGGCTGGACGTGAGTCTAGGACGGTTGACGTGACTGGACGGGGGTATGGAACGATTGACGTGTCTGGAAGGGGGTCTAGGTCTGTGGACTGGTGTTGATTCTCTTCGTCGCGTTCCGTGTGCTGTTTCGTCGTCGTCCATTGTCGCTTCGGTTGGTACGCCGTTCGTTGGTAGAGATCGAAGCATCTTAACCAAATGTAGCGTTGCTCACTGGCATCGTCCGTTGTCGCCTCGGTTGGTTCGCCGTCCGGTGGTAGAGAGAGATCGAGGCATCTCCACCAAATGTAACGTTGTTGTGTTACGCTAAGACAGCTTGGGGATGTAGACTCATCCGGACGGGTACTGCAGCCCGAGGGACTCAGGAACGATGAATGACGACACGTAGCATTGGGTCTAATGCAAAGCACGGCCGAGCAACGGATGGTTATTAAGCCATGCTGCTCGGTCTATTTATTGGTTCACGAGCCACCGCGGCGTGCTGACACCCCAAAGGGTGTCAGAACCCGCTCTCAAATCGGTCGAAATGTACAGCAGTTTATGTTTGTTTCGTATAGGAATACAGGTTAAGTGACTGTTTGACTTAGACTGCCGATCATAGGTCGACCCTCTCCCGATGTCGGCCGATGATCGTTTGGACGGCGGAGGACGTTGGGGTTTCGACGCGGAAGGCTGTGGCTGTTCTCGGCTGGCTGGTTGAGACATGTCTTGTTCGGTTGAGACATGCATCATTCGGTGAACGTTGCGTACGTCGAGATTCTGGCGCGGGCGCTGTAGCCGTTGGACGTGGTCGGTTAGAACTTATTTGAATTGCTATAATGCGTACACAGTAACTTCGTTACAATATAACTAAGCTAAAGCAGGTTAAATCAAAAGCACACAAAGCGAAGATTCGATGACAGGTAGCAACATGAAGATCGGACAAGCTATCTCCTTCCGAACGTTACTTAACGTGTTTAACTGTTCGGGATTCGCTCTCGCCGGAAATGTCTCCCTTGTTTATAAGGCAATTGCTTCGTACTTTACATTAACAGCGCAACGTCGCTAAACCTTTCGACGTTGAATAAACAGTACCGGAACACAAAGTCAGCCATTACTTTTAGCACCGGATAATGCCTAAATATGTGACTTGACAATTATGCTCGCAAAGAATTAAGTAATCGTTTTATAATATATAATATTTCAGAAGAAAAAATACTTTATTTTTGTGCACCCCAAGTTAAAAACGTTTAAAAGTTTTATTAAGTACTACTGAACTCCATATCTAGCTCGAACAGATTGCCAGAGCGACTACTTGCTTTGAAGTTGAGGAATTTTACGAGGAAGCAGAAAGTAGTTGTATGTATCTGATTTATATATATGTGATAATTATATATATTCATAAGTATATATATAGTATATTATATATATATATATATATAATTATATAATGTATATATGTATGATATATGATAGCTCGCTTGATATATAAGTATATATATAATATATATATATATATATATATATGTATATATATAGAGATATATATTCATATAGTATATATATATATATATATATATTATAATATATATATAGTATATATATATATATAATATATATATATATATATATATATATATATGTGTGCGTGTGTGCACACTTTCCTTTTGGCAAATAGGACGGCCAGGCAGAGGCGGCCCCAGGCGGTGCCCGAGCAGGCCGGAGAGGAGCATCCAGATGCGGCGGCTTTAGCCCACGACATCGAGTTTCTCCAACCTTGATGCATGATACCGATGTCGAAATCCAACGGCTGATATCTCTTCAGAACACGTTCAACACGGAACTTACGGTACGATGCAAGATGGGAATAAGCACAGAGCCGATTTGCACGGTTATCTTGTTCCATTTGCTCTAAATCTTGTTTTATGTATACTATATATTTATATATTTTATATACCATTGTAATACCATTAAATATATTTATACTCATATGTTCAGCTCTACAAAGAGCAAGTCCTTAGCTTCTTTTTACTGTGTCGAGATTGAGTCAAGTGTGCATATATATTCTCGCACGAGATTTGTAATGCTAAACAATGTTCACTTACAGTATATATATATATATATACCTATTTATATTTTACTACATACAACTTATGTTCGTTGTAAATAACTATTTGAAAATTTGCTTTTTGTCAAGTAGCTGCATGTCACAAGTTATTATCGCGTCATCAGTTACAGCTTTGATTCGCTTTTGAAAGCCCTCCATGTTAACTTACTCTTTTGAATACTTACATTGTCGAATGATGGCATGCGTGGTGGCAACAGAACCAGACCGAGGCGGTTAGGCAAATCGATGTGAAGCTGAGGAGGGCCGAACGAGCCATCGCAGGACTTCAGGAGCGCTGTGTTGCTGTCCATAACGCCCAGATGGATGACTTCCGCTGGCTTACCAATTACATGGAAAACAGGTTTAGTGTCTAACACCAAAAGCCATTATATATATATATATATATATATATATATATATATATATATATATTATTGCATGTTTCTCGTCAAATAACACGTCTACTTCACCTCCCTCTTAAACAAACCATTGTTGCAAGTATCTGCTCTTCGTAGGCTGTGTGTTCACCGATGTAGCGAGTCAAACCAGGGCTTGCTGACTTTCTTAATGGAGTTCTTAATATATCCGCTCTAAAGCCCGGCTACTAACTACCAGGTAGCCGTCCCACACCGGCCAAAGTCTCCGGGGACTCACTTGCCCAAAGTTCACAGGACCGCGGCAGTATCTGGCGGTTGCTGAAGTAACTGGGACGATGAGTAGAACTGTATGCGCTGCTCGGACTTGGACCCGGAGTCCGTTTCCGCCCCCAGGGTCACCAGCAAACCCCGAACCGATCTGAGGGCGGTAATGTCGTCAGGACATGAGAGCAACTGGCTGTAGGCTTCCGGGGGGCAAGAAGGGGCCCTGTAGAGCAATGAGGCCTTCGGGCGCATGAGCTGCCACGAACGGGCCAGGCATGCCCGCGCAGCCGCCAAGTCCGCAGCGGGACAAAGGGAAATCTAGTACAGGCACAGAAGAGAGTGGGTTCTCTCGCCTCGTCTTTAGTCCTACGGGCGGCTTCCAGTTCTCTGCAAAGCTCGTCGATTTACTGCTGCGTTTAGTCTGGAAGTGCACAGGGTGTGTCGATGCGGTTAGCGTCCTTAGACCCATCAAGTAGGTCAACTCTAAGCTTCTCTCTGAGGTTCTTGAGCTCTATCGACGATCTATCGATATAAGACTCAACAGGGTCTGAGTTGCCGGCATAGCTCTATTCCTCCATACCCGATGTGTCCTCTAACAAGTGGGCCTACGAGTCCGCCATGTCCTACAGCTCTGACTCCAGTGGTCAAAATCGCAGACCTATAAGCCTATTCCCGATTCCAGCAACTTTGCAGAGAAGGTGCAATGTCCCCCTGCCGGGCAGAGGTACTCCTCACAGAGGTACATCTTAGTTTTAGGATAAGGAATATTTGATATATATATATATATATATATATATATACAGGTAGTTCAACAAGTTCTTAAAATGAAAACCAAGAATTTTCCAAATCTTGTTTTTAATTTTTTCTTATTCGATATACTCCCCGAGAAGCTCAATACACTTTTCCTACCGAGATTTCAGAGCATTTATACCTCTTGAGTAGAATTCCGCGTCTTTAGACTGAAAATAGGCATTGACAGCAGCCTTAACCTCTTCATTGCTGGAAAAACGCTTTCCACCGAGACTATTCTTCAAATGTCCGAAGAGGAAATAATCAGAGGGGGCCAGGTCTGGAGAATAGGAAGGTTGTTCAATAAGTTCGAACCTCAGTTGGGCCAGTTTTGCCGTTGCTTGCCGCGACTTGTGTGCGGGAGCATTGTCCTGGTGAAACAGGACAACCTTCTTCTGCAAAGCGGGCCGTTTCACGATGAGTTCTTTTTTCAGGCCGTCTAACAGTCTTGCATAATATTCTCCCGTGATCGTTTTACCGCTCTCAAGGTAGTCGACCAGAATTATTCCACGTTGGTCCCAAAAAACCGTAGCCATCATCTTTCCGGCCGATGCCGTTGTCCGCACCCTCTTCGGAGGTCCTTCACCAGGTGCACACCATTGACGAAATGCTTCTTGGGTCTCGGGAGTGTAGTGATGGACCCAGCTTTCATCGACGGTCACGAATCTGCGTCAAAAATCCGACGGATTTTTCGACATCTTGGCCAAATTTCGCTGTGAAGCGGAAACACGCGCGTCTTTTTGGCCTTGGTTGAGCAAATGCGGCACCCATTTTGCTCTGAGCTTGTTCATCTTCAAGTTTTCGTGCAGGATGAAATGCACACTACCCAAACTGATCCCCAAGGCCTCCGCTATCTCCCTAATGTTCACTCGCTTATCTGCGGCAACGATTTTCCGCACTTTTTCCACGTTTTCCTCATCAGTTGCCGTTTTTGGGCGTCCTGAACGTAGTTCATCCTCGGTGCTCCTGCGACCTCTTTTTAACTCATTAATCCAGTTGGAAACAGTGGCAAAACATGGCGCAGAGTCACCGTACACCTCGTCTAACTCAGTTTTTACTTGGGTCGCATTCCAACCTTTGAAATAAAAATGCTTGATAACCACTCGAAACTCTTTTTTCTCAATTTTTCAAAATCACGCCGATACGTTGCACGGGAAAAGCGATCAAACGAAATCACAACGGCCAATCACCATAATATTTTGACTGCTAGCATTCGAAAAGTTGCCGTTTCCAATAGCGGTGAAAGCGCGCCAAAATTCGAATTCTGAAAAGCTCATTTTAAGAACTTGTTGAACTACCTGTATATATATATATATATATATATATATATATATATATAACTATAAATCTGAAAGATAGTCTGTATAAAATATAATACACAACGCCACTGCTGTAATTTAGCCAGTGTCCTGGAAAGTCGTACGCCAGGATTGACTTTTCATGCTTGTTGAAAGTCATTGAAAATGCATGTATGTACGTATACATTATAAACACAGCATTTCTTACGCAGACTGGCTCTTGGAGCCGAGCGGCGATATCGACTTCGCCGGCGTGGATCAAGATTGACCCAATTGGCGTCAATCCAGGCGCACTACGACGAAATTCTACAAACATTCGGAGTGTTCGAGAGTATCATCGCGAGCGGCTTCTATGGGTGCATCCTCGACCATATCGTAGTGGAGTCTCCTTATAGAGCAGCTGTCTCCGCTATAAGGAAGTTGTAAGTTCTCTCTCCTCTCTACTGTTTGCATTGAATCCCTCTCATATAGGCATCTTGTAGTGCGCACGCCTTTCACGTAGGAAACATTTCTGCACGTGCACCATCGTATACTTCACTAGATCGGTAGCAGTTGGTTGTATGCTACAGGATGTTAGAGTGTCCATTAGCACAACTAATTTAAAAGACGTGTAAAACTTTGATTATGTACGTTCGCAGGGTGGTGCCGAAATATTTGAATACATGTTTGAAGGGGTCGTAGATCTTATTAATGTTTTGTTTTATTATTTTTTTTTGTATAATAAAATAGGGAGCGGAAACGTCATGTTTAGGAGTAATAGTGAAATTTCTATCGTCTCTCGTATTACTGTGGATGTTCGGACATCACTTTACAAAATGGCCACTACCAAGGCGAACAAGTTGTTTAATGAGGAAACCTGCAAGATATACCATCGTGCTCGGCAGAAAATTTTGCTTCGTCTGAAGGTGGCTACAGTGGTCGTCATAGTGACTACAATGAGGCAACTAGTTACATTGATAACATATCAGAAAATACAGATTCTAGGAGAATTTTCATGAATATTTTTTTTATATCGACACTAGTTTATAAGAGTCATGTATTACCAGAGGGGGGAAGTTATCGGCAGCCAGGTACAGACCGTCGAGCCCGGTCGCGTGGTGGCATGCGTCTGCGCCTCGCGACCGGAAAAGACACATAGGCGCGCGGGTTCGAGCCCCACCGTTGCACCGATTTGTATTTATGGGAGTCCGTCTGTGAGGCAATGCGCAGAGCAGTCCCATGGACGTTAAATCTTGGCTGAGAGGTACAGACCGTGTCTTCCCGCTTTGTCCACGAAGTCAGACTGTGTATCAGACGCCAACGTCCTTCCTCTGTTAGCATGACTAAACACAACGATATCTCGGACTTCTGCACCGAAAAGCTCTGCCGCCCGCAATGGCGCCTTTAGTGAAATGGCGTCCGACCATTTACTTTAGCACAACAGATGAAAGAAATTTCATTCTCCCTCATAAACAAGGCGTTTACAACACGAATGTGTGTGTGTACGTGGGTAACAATATTATATTAAAGCAACGCTAAGTAAACTATACAATAGTAATCTTACGTTAACCCGAGGGCTTACTGCAAATCACCACTTCGTGTCTATCGTTAGCCAGACCAGGTAGTTCTCGTTGGTTTATATTATGGGCTTGCTTTTATGAGGGGTGCAGCACGAAAGGTCCATAAGACAAATGAAGGAAGACAAATCCCAGCGTAGCCATTCTCGCCCCCATGTTAGGCAGTTGTTTTTGGTTTCCACGGCGACGTACCATTCTATGAAATGTGCGTCAACCGCCTAAGCCAATAGAACATTCTCTTAGTGTATACTCATTAATCGTGTCTAGTGAAATTCAGCAGTCTGGCAGCATATGCTGACCATGATGGGTTTGGTCAGTTTGTATATATATATGTTACTATGTGTGTCAACGTTGTTGCTAACTTAGTCTTACAGCTCCTCCCTTCATCCATCTGCTCCTTTTAGTTGCAATAAAAAAACGTTTTCCCTGTTTAGTCTATTAAGAGAAGAGTTCTTTCTGGAAAAACTTTGACCCTTCGGGCTTTCAAACAAACTGTGCCGCATCGACGATGGCTTTGTCCTTTGCAGTCCGATGACGTTTTTCGTTCGTAGCGTCTATATTGCGCGGGTTTTCCGGGACGTGCTCAAACGCCTTCAACTGGAGTTCTCGTCAGTGACCATTATCGCCCTCGACGAATACACGCTTAATGAAAACCAGGAGCGCGTTCAGCTACCAATAGACGTTCTTCCGCTCTCCGACTTTGTTCAAGTTCGGGTAATGCATACTTTTCGTCTTCATTGGGACCGTCAGGAATCTCTTTGTCAGGCAGTTTCAGACACCAATCGTGATACAATTACTATTGTACAGAGTTGATGTAAAAAACGACGTTCGAATGATTGCAATCGTTCATGTAGTACGGCTTAGCGTTGCATATTTGCTAACTAATTGTGTTTTATTCTGATGAGCAGAATGATGGTTTGTTTGCGAATGATGACACACTAAAGCAGAAAGTATTGGACTTCATTCAACAAGAATTGCGCACAGTCGGCATTCTGCTAGGCGAAGCCGCAGAGTACGAGACGTCACAGCAGCGAATGGCAAGAGTGCTCCGGTTTGCTGCAGCGCCTCGTTACAAAGAGCTTCTGTTTGTTACCGAAGACGGTCAGTACTACCGATGTTACCCTTATTAATTTTGCTTTTCATCAATTGTTTAACCATAGATCACCAACGTTTTTTGCTCAGCACGTGCTCTATTACAACCGTGTACATCGATTGTACCTGGCAGGCGAACTTATGAATCGGGATAATTTAGATTTACATATAAGTGGGGACACGAGAAAATGTTGAGTTAAGAAGCGAATCCAGTGGCGGATAGCATCATGTTGGTTGCTGTTTGGGCCGAACATTCGAGTCGATTCTCACACATAATAGTGTGAGAAAATGGCAATCACAAGCATGTTGGTGCCACAATAGCTGTAAGCCAAAATCTCGGTGCATACTGTTCATTTGTAGAACCTCCAACGAGTACACAAGAGTGTTTCGATCAAGTTTGCATATGAAGCTCCACGCCTAGGGAGAGTGAGTATGGATATATTCACACACTCTTTAGTAGGGAGGGGGGATTGAGATCACAGAATAAGGTTATTGCAAGCTGCCTTTAGTCAGCATAAATATGGGTTGGACATGGTTAAGCTTAGGCACTAAGCGCTATGCAAACATTTAGTAACGACCGCAAAAAAGCGCAGAATCCAGTTCATCCTCCTCATAGCCGACGTTGCTGCTTTCAGAATGTGAGGATCATAGTTTAAATTGGATGTCGCTAGTACCCATAGACCTTTCATAGACCATTTAGCAATTACATTTTAAGTATCTAAAATGAAGGACGACACGCTTATCCACCGGCCTTTCAAGATTAAGTCCCTTGCACCAGTCTGTAAATTTATTGAGTGTCTTTTGGCAAGAAACGATATTGTTTACATTATCTACAGGTGTTCTTGGCATCGACAGCATATCATTTTAACTGCAAATGTTGAAGGTTTTATGTATTTCATAGAGTAAGTCCACAGTATGTATATTAATGGGCCAAGTGTGGTTCGTTGGGAGCAACCAGATGTGCCATCTGCGGTTTATGATGAGCAGTTATAACCCTAACTCTAAAAAGTCTATCCGACAGAAAGGCCACACTCCAGTTAACGATACGACGCTCGACTCCGTATGGCAGCAGAAATTTGAGGAGCTTTGAATGTGTGGTACTTCCAAGGGCAGGTTTAAAATCTAAGAACAAACAGTATTTTTGTATTATACCAAAAAAAATGTATTCCGGTTGGAGTGGCAAAAAATATAGTTGCAGACGTAAAATATGCTCGAATTTGATATTGATACTCGAGCATATTTTACTTCGGCAACTATAATGATTGCCATTCCAACCGCAACTAAGTTTTTTCCTGAAGTGCCAGTGCTCTATGGTATAAATTACTAGGAAACACCAGTCGTGCTGGGTCTTCAGCAGCTACAGAAGCGTGAAATAGGTGGAACGATACGCGATTTGTCTATTCGAATAAAAGGCCTTGTGAATTTGTATTCCAGTAGATCTCTTGGGCGATGGCCCTAGAGACGTATAGTCTTCATGGGATGAAGGTGATTGGCCTTCTATTATTATTCGGATTGCTTTTTCTCCGCGTGTGTACCGGACATACAATAGCACATCGGAAGACACTAGATACAGTTTCTTCTTTCAGTAAGCCGTGGAGGACCATGATAAGTACAACGCACACGTCGTAGCCACACTTTTCATAGACTAAAGCCGGAATACCGTCAGGGGTTGCCCTTCCTTTGGTGGCAAGTTCGAGAAGATGCTTCGGGAGGCTTCTTCTAGGAGAGGCGTCGACGTCGGCTCGCAACCGTCCTTAATCCTTGCACGTTTCAGGCGCGTATTTCTGGACAGCATTGGGGGCAGTCGACTGCGCGACACTGCTCCCTTCCATAATTCGTTTCGTTTGGAGAACTATCTTCAGCTTCAGCTTCCCTTGTAGCGCTGGTCCATTTTTCTGCTGGGTGTTATTCAGCTCGCGGTTAACCCGTTAAGTGTCAGAGCCGATAGCCTGCTAGCGGTA
This sequence comes from Dermanyssus gallinae, assembly GCA_003439945.1. Lineage (NCBI taxonomy): Eukaryota > Metazoa > Arthropoda > Arachnida > Mesostigmata > Dermanyssidae > Dermanyssus > Dermanyssus gallinae. Next base: position 138,338 of record QVRM01002221.1, read on the forward strand.
TCCGAGGCCCTCCGAGGCACAAAGGCTTTAGGCAGGAAAAGCATGTACCGCATAAACTTATTGTACATGTCGTCCACGTTAAGATAGGCTGAAAAAGAAAATAGTCCAGTTTGTCTCCGTCGTAAGATCAGTGATTATCCCGTTGTAGTCACTTTTGCCATATTATCATCGAAAGGCACGGGCGTCGTGGGTTATCGGATCCCACGATATGGTTGGTACAAAACATTTCAAACTGGCATCAGTTTGTACAACGAACCTCGTGAAGGACGTCCAAAACAATGAAGGACGACAAACATGTGAAGGACAAACACTAAAATATAACATATGCATCGTTAAAGAGGACTCTAGGCTTGGGTGCCATTCAGTTGAATCCTGCACGACCGTGGTAGTGCCGGTTGCCGGTTTTCTCCTTTGATTGGTCTAACGGCGATGTATCGTCATGGCCGAAGTAATCCCAAAAACTTTTAAATGTTTTTGATAATTTTAGATTTATTCGAGGGATCATGTTATCTTGCCCCGCTAGCGAGTAACTTTTAAGCACAGTTCTACGAGCTTGATTCTTTTTTCTGGGTTACTTTTGGCTTGGCTGCTAGGAAAAGACATTAAATTAAAAATTTTGGGTATATTATTAATTTTTTTTATTATTATTATATATAAAGATTTATTTCATTATAATTTAGAAGAATAGATAAAATGCTTCACGGCGTTGCTGCTCGTCGACCTAGTTGCTCCTTCTGCGCGCCGTAGTCGCTCTATCGCTCATGCCCGTGAGGAAGTCCTGCCCGCCCCCTGGCACGAAGGTCCGGGTCCATCCAGTCTCTCATAGTTCCGAGCACTGAGGTCGCGTTACCTCTTTGGATCTCCAGGGACAGTCGCTGGGAGAAGAAGGCGTGCGCCCTCTTGTCCATTGTCGCCTGCCGTAATGCGTCGCCAACCCGAGAGATCAATGTTACCGTGAGGGGCCCAGGGCCACCCATCGTCTCGAACGCAAATGGCGAAAAGTGGTGCGCCCGACTTAGGTCCGCATACTTTCTCATCTTTGAGGTCTCAGCTCGCGTAACGGCAGTCCCTGGGCGGGACGCGCCGGGACCGACAAGGGAAGGGGTCAGAGAGTCGGTCACCGTCGCATCCCACACCAGGGAACGACCCTTAAAGAAGGGTATCAAAGTCATACCGTCGGGGTGCTTACCGTCGTCTCTATATATTATTAATCAAAGATGTTATTTCGGCTCTCGCTTGCCCGATGCATACGTCTTATTTACGGGAGTCTCAAATACGTTTTCTTTACTACCTGTAGTTGTAGGGAAGTTTTTTGGTGAACGACGCACGGCGGTGAAATTGGCACTCCGTAGCGTTGTATATAAACCTATTGTATGGCAGGCTTTGCGGGGGGAGCTTAAGTATAGAATCACCCGAAAGCACTCGTGTTTGTGAGCATTTTTGTAGGCAATGAGGCTATATATGGGATTTTAGAAAATAACTTTTGGCCCCTTTTGGGAGCTTGTACCGATTATTCTTTGACAGATATCAATCTTAGCACCGTCAGAAGAGGTGCTTTTTTGTGTATAGAGCAGTAACTGGAAACAGCGGTTTTCACACGCGGACACCACTGCAGGAAACTCGTCTGCAAGCGTGAATGGGGCTCCAACCTACTAAAACCAGTCATCCCCCCATCCTCCCAATTGGTCGGGAATTGCACGTGCAATTACTTCAGAAAGTCGTGCGCAGAAGAAGTGCTTGCAATCGCTCTCATTGCTATGTTGTTAGTCCGACCGCCCACGCCGTGTTTTTCTCTGGTCTTAGCATTCAGCTAAATGTTTTCGTTCGGATCTCGACGGCTCGGTAAGATTGAGCTGTGAGAGAGAGACGATCATGTTCCTCGTCGTTGCCGTGGTCGATGGCGTCTATGTGCTCGTTTTTTTTTAATTTATTAGGGCTACAAAAAAAGTCTTTTCGGTTTTGGCGCTATAAAGAAAACACATGTATAGGAGACACGGGAGGTCTTATTTATTGATTTATATATTCTCCGCCGGAAGATACAACTTCTGCCCAACGATTTACAAGGTTTTCGATTCCTTGTCTGTAAAAGTCTGGGTTTTTAGTGGCAAAATATTCTTCTAGTCCAGAACGCACGTGTTCGATAGAAGCGAATTTTTTACCACTTAAAAAATTGCATCAATCTGAATAGATGGTAATCAGATGGTGGTAAGTCGGGGGAATACGGTGGATGTTCCAAAAGTTTCTATTTTAGCTGGGAAATTTTCAAAAGGGTCTCCCTACTCACGTGGGGCCTTGCGTTGTCATGGTGAAACAGGACACCCTTCCTTGAAATTAGTGCAGGGTACGACTGCTTTAATTTTTCGTGAACCTTTTCGAGTTGTTGACAGTACACGGCCGTATTTATCGTCTAGGTGCGCGGTAAAAGTTCATAGTGCACTATTCCGCCCACGTTCCACCAAATACACAATAAAACCTTGTTTGCGTGTATCTCCTTTTTGGGCTGGGTGACGGAGGTGCCAGGTTCACTGGACCAGAACCTTTTCCTGACAGGAGAGTCGTAGAAGACTAATTTTTCATCGTAGGTCACAAAACGATTAAAAAAAGGCAAATGTTGATGCCTGCTGAGCAAAGAAGTGCAGACGCGCATGCGCGCTATCTTTTTGAAATCGCTGAGCTCGTGAGGTACCCATTTGCACAGCCTGGAAGTTATTCCGAGGCGTTTTAAAGCTGTGCTAACAGCTTGTTGGGTAATATGAAGCTCCTCGGCAAATTCCACAGTAGTTATAGTGGGATTTTCCTGGATTTTCATTCGAAAAACCTCCTCACTGACAACACTTGGCCTTCCTGATCTAGGCTTATCTTCGAGGTTAAAGTTTCCCTTTCAGAACTTCTCAAACCACTGTTGGCACATTCTGTCTGTACAACGGGCATCTCCAAACGATTTTAACAACTTTTTGTGAGCCGCCCGAATTTGGCACCTCCATTTTGCAGCACTTTTACGAACAAACGGCTAAACAGATTTCAAAATGGTTGAGACCAGCAGATTCCCCGCTCCTTTTCACACGAAAACAACAAATGAGTGAGCCAATATCTATGACTAGGCGCCGGGCGGACGCAGTGAAAGCCGCGCAGGCGCCAATCCGAAAAGACTCTTTTGTAGATCTAATAGGTTTTGCTTTCATTGCTGCTTTTGTTTACGTTTGCGAAAACGTATCTTGTTGGTGTGCTATTTTGCTTGATATGTGACACTAAGCTGTGCTACACTAAGGGATCGAGCACTCTGAACAACTTGATGACCGCACGCCACCTAACTAGCCCGTCTCCTGTCACTCGTTGTAAGCTTGCATAAAACATTGCTAATTGCGTACAGCTACGTTAGCTGCTCTCGACAGTCTCTCTGTCAGTCGAGAAAGGCAGTTCAGGGATCAATCTCTCCGTAAGGGTCCGGCAGGCAGACGTATGATACTTTGTATACGCTTGAGGGCACAGTCGACTGAAGACAGCTCTGTATATATATATATATATATATATATATATATATATATATAGGCTGTTTGTATATACATTCGCTGTAGAGGGATATTGTATTAATATAATATAAATAACTTAAAAACGCGGTTTTATTGTTTCTATTAGGCTAATATAAATGCCGGTGTGGCGCTCGCTGTGTTATGTAAACAACGCTTCTGGTACAAACATATCTGCACTCAACTGCGCTTCAATCTTGAACAGGTTGCACGGCCAGTCGCAACGGAGTTTGCATCGGCTATTCGGAGCCGGGCGCCAATCTAATTTCAGCATACCACTCGTGCCGACTGGGCTTAGAGACTGTCATTGAGGATCAGAAAGCCACGAAACTAAGACAGGACTGCCGCGACAACGTGAAAGTGCAGAGAGATATCATCGAGCAACTGGGCCAAACCGAGGGTGAACTTAGAGCTCTAAGGTAAGAAGAAGATCATCCTGTGTAGATCCTCAGACATCAGTGAGAGCAGAACAGCCGCACTCTCTAGCTAGGTTCAAGGAGCTATTTAGCGCACGCATTATCTTCTGCTTTCTCTGCTTCTGCTGTTTAGCAGACATCAGAAAAAGTAGATAAAAAGTGTTAGCGATGCAATATATTTTAAAACGTCTGATAACATTCATTGTAACCAAAACAAAAT